>MU226316.1:751128-774038 GCA_018584345.1 Thuja plicata
GATTAACCTTTCTTTTGTCTGGGGGAGTATGGTGCAGGAGCACACCTAACTCAAACCCCTAGCTCCTTATTTCTGGCATGTACTGACTCTAGCCAAGTTAGGAGAGTGTGTGTGGACCTTAGAAGGTATATTTTTTTTCCTAAGATGGATATGAATAGGTCAATCCATGTCTAGCTAGGTTTCTTAGTTGATTTCCTAATTTTCAGTTAACACTGTCAGTTAACACTGTTTCGGCTAACACTGTCGGTTAACACTGTGCCAATTAACACTGTCAGGTATCACTGTTTGTTAACACCGTCGTGTATCACTATTTGCTAACACCATCAGGTATCACTATTTTCTAACAGTATTAGTTATCACTGGCACTCATTTAGACTTGTGGTCAGTTTTTCATTACTGATTGTCGGTAAAGTCAGGCGTAATGGCCCGTGAGAAGCGAATCTTGTCTTTTATGGACAGTATGGTTAGTTGTAACAGTTCCTAAAGAGATGCTTGTGAATATGTGGGTATTTTGGGGTCATTTCAATGAGAGTATGGTTATTAATAACACCCCAAGCCTTCATTTGAGAGATACAGAAGAGAAAGTAGAGATTGAAGAGAAGAGAAGCTACAGAAAATCACAGAGTTGTAGATTATTGTACTATTTTGTTTTTGTTCCTAGTAATGAGAAGTTGCAGATAGTGTGTTTAGTGGATATCAACCTTCTTTGTTCATTTTTCATGCAAGTATATTAGTTACTTTACTTTCTATTTTGTAAGTTCTTAGTTTTTTACCTGTTCTGGGTTGTGACTAGTAATGGCCCCTTGAGATTCCTGAATCCATGGTGAGAGTCATGTGTTGGGATGGAACTTGAGAGGAGCCCTTGTACATAGTTTCCTTTTTGTTTTCTGTAGGAGAAGCAATAGCAAAGAGTCTAGAGATCTTACCTTAGGCGAGCTTGGTAATAGTCTGGCTAGGGAAGAGAATGAAAGCAATGTTCTGAAAACATTGATTGAGTGGGAAGAATGAATTTATTTGTGTAGGTTCAGCAAGAAGGAGATGAAAAGCACTTTGATGGGGACTGAGTCTTGAAGAGGAGGTGAAGTTGAGAGTGACTTACCTTAGTTTAGGGTTGTGAACACCCTAAGAGATTTGGGAGAGAGATCTCAGAACAGAGCCAAGCTGGTTCTATAGTAGCAACAAGACTTCTATCCACATCAATATGGATCTAGAAGACTATAGATAGATAATTTATTTTTGCATATTAATCTTTTGACAAATCAAAAGAAGATAAAGTAAAAAATTGGTTATTTAAAAGATATTGTTGATCTAAAGCTCACCAATATGGTATATATATTTAAGGGGTCTGAAAATTCATTTTAGGAGTTTAAGGCTCGAGAGAGTATACAATATGTAGAGATACTTGTAAAGATATGCTAGTGCACATTTTTTACCTGTGTAGAAGATGATTGGAAAACAACATGGGCGCAACTAAAGTGATTCATCATATTATCTTGCCTCAATCAACAAAGTTGTCAATTGATTGCAATAGGAATTTTTTAGCTTTGTACATAGATACATTGACAAACAACTAATACAATTTTTGGTTTTCATTAATTTTTGGTGCATTCCCTAAGGGGGAGTTGATGGAGCTAGGGGAAGTTGAGAATAATGAATATATATATATATATGTATGTATGTGTGTGTGTGTGTATATATATATATATAGACACACACACACACACACACACACATATATATATATATACACATGTATATATATACACACATATACACATATCTACATATACATATACATATACATATACATAGGAATTTGTGGTAGATATGATTTTTTGTCTTTGGGAGAGTAGATTTTGGCAACTCAGAGTTTGTGCAATGTTTTTGAGACACCCTTTGTCCTTGGTGTCAAAGGAGGAGAAATGTGTTGGTATTAAAAAGACTCCAAAAGTGTTTCCACCAATGAAAAAGGGAAGGATTTTTGCAAATATGTTATTTGGGTTGTCATTAATGTTAAAATTTTTGTAGTTAATGTTGAAAATATTGATACAACTATCTGGGAGTTTTGTTATGTTGTGTCCCTATGTGTTCATAATTGATGCAATGTCAAAAATGTACATATGTGTTTTCATAAATGAGTGGAGTTTGGTGGAGAAGTTTGTAGAAGATATACCCCAATGTTGCAGGTCTTATTTGGAGCTTTGGAGATGGTTTTGATTGTCTACACATTGAAATTTCTAAGGATGACTATTTTAAGGAACAATTTGCCAGACAAATTTTTACCTTTTGGTCGGCATTGTGTTTCAACAATTTACTTCACCTTGCGGTTGGAGTATGTTGTTGGTAGATGCTAGAGTTTGATACATTTTAGTTTTCATGGTTTGATTTGCTCCACAAAAAAAGATATAATATTTTGAGCCTCAACATGATAGAAACAAAGTACCAATTTGATAAGAATTCTTTGAATTCCTTCACCTTTGGTTTCTTTGGTAATACAATTAGTTGATACATATATGTTGGCATAAAGTGATGCTATGTTGAGAATCTACAATATTTTTGGTGGTTCACACCTTTTTTTAATATTTGTTTGGATGACAAGTATTAACGACTTTATCCTTGAAGGTCTATTCAAGATATTTTTGTCCTTGTGGTATTCTACGTTGAGTATGGTGAAGATATTGATTCTAAAGGAAAGTGTGTTGACACAGTGTGATACTTAACTTTCTTTAGTTCGCATCCACATGACTCAGAGATTGTGTTTGGAGCATAAAGTTTATGTGTTACTTGCTACATCTTCTTAGGCTGACCTAATGGATGTTGTTTTGTGTTGTGGTGGATATATTTTTTCCAAATTTACTTTGGAGACAGGCATATGATGAGTGTATGACTGTGAATGAGATACTACTAGTATACCTATATTTTTGAAAATTTAGGTAAAAAATGTCAAGAGATATCAATTTAAAGTTACAATACTATTATTTTATTTTAACATCCATGAAAAAATAAAACATTTATTTTTTTATACAAATAATATTAAATTATATTGACAAAACACCAAAACCTTAACAATTTTTAAGAATTTAAAAACTCTTTCTTTCCTACAATCATATTTAATGAAGATCAAACTAAACACAATATGAATCTTCTATTTTTCTCATGATGTAATATATAAATATCCATACAAAACATTTGATTGGAATTTCATTTATTATTATCGTATTTATTTACTTTTTTTTGTGTGTCTATGATATCAACCAACTATTTCTTTTAACCTAGCTGATCAAGGAAGGATCAACACCTTCTTCATGAAATAATAAATATTGAGAGAAGTCACATCAAATTGTTGTTTAAGTAATTCAGATTATCAATCATCCACTCAATTAGAAAAAAAACACATTCAAGCACTCTAGAAAACAAGGTAAGGACATAATGCTTAAATTATTATAATGCCATACATATAATTTATAAAAGATATTTATTGTTATACATGTGACCCTAAATATACAATTTAGACTACCCTATAATGAATGCCTAAAAGCTTAAAGTATGTTTTTATTAGATTTACAATGTGCTTCACTTTGAATCTTTGTGAATATATGAGATCTAAGAAGATAAAATTTGTACAAACTTGAAGCACCACCAAAAAATGCAAATGAGAAAATAAGTATAAATGAAATTAGTTATAGATGTTTGGACAAAAAACTATAATCAATATTTTAGACAATGCACTTGTACTTGGTTCATTCATTATAATTCATTGTTATCAATTCTTATGTATATGTTGATCCCTAATCAGGCTCCCTCTTAAGGTAGGGAAGTCTGAAAGTTTCACGGGAGTGGGACAAATTGTGCCCTGTGAAAAAACCTATGGGATTTTATACAAGTTGACTCTTCTCTTTATACTTTGGGGGAAAAAGGAGAAAATAAGCTAAGAGATTTGATAAAATCCCATAGGTCATTTCACAGGGCATAATTTGTCCCACCCCCATGAAAATTTTGGACCGCCCTACCTCAAGAGGGAACTTGAATAGGGATCAATAATTTTTATGGCATGCCCGGTGGGATGGAAACATTACTCGGCTACATAGGTCGTTGGGTAGCCAATCAATCATTCAAGTGTTATTCTCAGTGCTATTAGCCTTCAAAGGTATTTTTAAACACCATGACAACTCTACTGTGAAAAACCCATCGGTTCAAGAAGTCCTAGTGCTGGTATGTACAAGATCATCTCTAATTTTGTGCAGTCTCCAAATTGTTATAAACTTGTAACTACTATGAAGCTTTGAAAAATAGACCCATTTCACACATATGCCTTTTATCATCCCCCATATTATGAAAATACATGTCCTTGGATTCCCACTACCAATACTAGCCTCAGGCCACAGTTTAATTATGGCGAGAATGCTTCCATGGAAATAAACGAATATCATGGCCAGTGTGCCCATCCTTATCCTCTCGTAACCCCCATCGACCCTAGCACCCTCAAATGGCATTAGTGATCTCAAAGCCATGTTTTTTTATTTTGAAAGCTAGGTGAATGAAATAAACATGGCCCAAAATTAAAAAGAAACCTAGGAAGAGGAATTAGAAGCCCATTGACAAAGATAGTTTGAGGATGAACTTGCAAGGAAAATAGCTGAAAAAGAACAGCTAGTGAAGCTTTTATTGGTCAAAATGCAAAAAAAAAAATGAAGCAAATTTTTCCCCTAAATATGACATCCCAAGCTTCAGGAAACCCTCTCCTTTACAAGGGCCTTTTGATCATGAGATGTCACATGAGGTAGAGAGAGATGATTCTTATTAGGAGGACCATGAGGAACTATTACAGAAGAACATTGATGAAAGTGTATCTATTCAACCCCCCTACAAATGGAAATTGGACAAAAAGAAGAGGACCCAATTCTCTTTTTAAATAAATTCCCTCATTTGTAGAGAGAGTAGAGAGTAATGAAGTTGATTTTTCCTTGGAGAGACAAAACTTTGTGGTTGAATCTTTACCTAAGTCATAGGGTTTGTTACATAAGGATGTCTCTCAACCTATGTGTACTATTGGAGTTAGGTAGGGAGAATCTGATGATGAAATTTATTTTTGGAACAAGTTGGAGAATTTTTTATCATCCCTAGATATCAAGCCATATGCTCATTTAACATAATATTATGAGTTGAAGTAGATATTTTTGGAGGTCCACAACATGCCAGATATACTACAAAAGGTTCATGAGTAACACGAAGAAGAGGTGCAATAATCTATCTCTTCCCGAAAGAAAGGTGAGCTAGTTTGGAACCAATAAGAAATAATTATTGTAGAACACCATAATACGGTTCGAGTTGATAGCTATGACATGGTACCATCAAGAGGGTTCCCCATATGGCATTTATCTTTGCAAAAAATTAGTATGTCACCCTGGGTCATGTTCTTCCTAAAGCATGAGGATAGTCCCATCAAAGAAGTCGAGCTGTCAAATCCTATGATGTTAGTTGACACACACATCTTAGGTCAAATTTTCATTGCATGTGACATATCACGCCAAGAAAGGGAAATACATTTGTTTCCTCACTTTTACTACAAATTTTTAGAGCCATTAAAGAAATATAAAAAATTGGGCCGCAAGGGTAGCTACTTTCAAAGCAAAGTTTAGTCTCAGTTAGTTTAAATAGTCATTTTTTATTTTTCTTTCTTTGTGGTTTGTTTAGTTTTTTAGCTTAAATAAGCATTGTTGCACAAGAGGTTCACCCTTTTGTGTCCATTTTGCGTTCTCTCTGCAGGTTTTTTTTCTGTCTTCGCATTCTCAGAAAGGTACTCCCTACTTTATTATTATTTTGTGTGCGATAGTAAAGTCCTAAGCTATGAAATTTTAATTTTTATAGTAAAAATTTAAAAAGAAAATTCTAGAACATAAAGATTTAAAGAAATTCAAAGAAAATAATGACAAGAGACATGTATAAGCACCAAAAAAGAGAACCAAAATTTTTTTTTATATAATCATCGGTAGTGAGTATATACATTGTAAAAGTTACAAAATTGTCAAAATATTTATGTTGTTTACCTGTGTATATCATAAAATTCCTAGCAAAATAAATAAAAAGCATTTTGTTCACTACGCAAGTCAAACTTCTCCAAAGCCAGGGCCATCATTTCTAGAGTCTTCCCCACTTCATGTCATGTTCTCTTATATATTGGAAGAGTCCCCTCCACTTGAATCTGATGGCATATCCCACACTTTCTCAAAGAGTACACGTAGATGAAATTCCCTTTTCACATCCTCTGATATTTGCACCCTAGGGTTGAGGTACTTCTTGAAGAATTCAACCTTGTTCCTTGTGTAGAAGTGATGAATATTGAGGGTATGATAGTGAAAGTTCATTACAAATGACACAAAGGGAACCTCTGCACCTGTCTCCAAATGAAACCTTAAGTCGGTTTCTAGTGGAAACCCCATGCCCTTTCATGCTACAAAAAGCACGTCCTAAAGCCCATCACAATAAATCTTGTCGAACATGCTTTCTACCAGGAAGGAAATTGTATCCTTTGATTCCCCCAAGTCCAGCAGAGATCCAACATAATGAGATTAAATATCAGTGTTAAGCCTATACTGGTCTTTTTTGCTTAGGAAGTCCTCTCCTATCACCCATTTCAGAGATGCAAGGACCAAATTTTTGCTAGTCTTAACCAGCATAGCTAGCTGATCATCATCTATTCATCCTAAAAAGGGATCTTGATGTAATGGGATAGTTAGTCTCAATGGAGTGTCCTTGCTTCTTGGCTGATCAAGTCTAAGCTTTGTTCTAAAGCTAAGGAATTTTCAAATGGTGTGCCACCTTTTGAGAAGGATTTCTCTTTTATAGAGCAATTAATTAAGTCTTCAAGCATGTCACATTTAATCCTTCTAAAATAATACCACTTCAAATTTTGCAGAAGTACCTTACCCATTTTCCAAGAATTGCCACTTGTTTGGTTTTTGGATGGTGAGCTAGGTTTTTTTGCTGGCGATGTCACCAGATGGAGATTGTAGTCTTTGAAAATAAGAAAAGGTAATGGCATTTAATTTCTAGTCAAAATGAAATATTTCATTTGATATTTGGTATGTGTGAGCACATTCTTCATAGCATTTATGCATTAATTATAGTCATTCAGCTGAAAATTAGTGATGTCTATTATGGATTTCTCACGCTTTTACATTTAAATACCTTTATTTATGAGAATGAAATGGCATTCCTTCACACACTTGGTGAAAAATTAGAGGTTTTTTTATACCACCTGTATAGCCAACCCGGAGGGATGAGGTCATAATCATCCATGCAAATTAAAGCCAAGAGGGAAAGAAAAGAAAATTAATAAATAAGGAAAGATACAAAATCTAGGTCAAATGGGAAACTCTATTGGGGATATGGGCACCTGGCTAGCAATAGAGAAATATTAATGAATTTTAAGGTGATAACCTTGTCAGGGGCTTGACTGGAAATAAGTCTCTATCCGGTTGGCTTTGGGACAATACCTCACCTACGTAGCTCAATGAGCGAGCAAAACCCTTTTCTTCCTTTGAGTAAAGGGAAGGACTAAACCCCTCTACACACACATAAATTCTTGGACAAGCTATGTTCACTTTATGATAACTTAATCTACAATTCTGGTCAAAAGTGCTATTTCTGCAGGGTATCAAATATGAAGTTTAATTACAAAGATGAAAATGAATGCAATTTCCTCCCTCTAGTTTTCTTGGTGTACTTTTTCCTCTATGGACATCAACTAGCTACCATGTTTCTCTTTCCTAAAAGGTTTTATCTTGGTTTTTTTTCTTTGGCTAACATGGTTTCTTTCTTTTTCCCAATATCTTCCCTTTTCTTTCAGAAGTTTCTCTCTTCAAGGGGTGTCATGCTTTTGGGATCCTTGGTTCAAGACTTTTGCATCAATTAAATGTCATTGCTTTCTTTTAAATGAGGATTTTCTGATTATCACTTTTTGTGTGTAGGATTCATCACCTTGATGTTTGTTCCAATGTTTCACAAAGGTATCCAGTCAAAGATGACATAATTGAGTGACTTCGTAGCCCAATGGCCAAGGCACTATTCTGTGAAACCATAGTTTTCTGGAGTTCGTATCCCTGTAGGAAGGTTTCCCCAAGATTCGCCAAGACTATGAATCAGAAATTCACCAACCCATAAAGTTGGAGTATCTTGCTTTTGCTTCCTTTCCCTTTATTGAAATATTTGTTGAAAGATGCACGTGCTCACCACCTGTCAGCACGAAGTGCATTTTTAATTGAGCTCTCTTCTCTCGTCATTGTGTACTGTGCTTTCTTTCCACGTGTTAGCCCTGAGAATGTTCGCAATGCCTTTTGTTGGTAGGCCTGAGTGTTATCAAGATAAGTACAAAAATGCTACATGTGTCTCTCTCACAAATTTCTAAGGGAATCCCTCTTTTTCTTCAAAGGACACTCCACGCTTTTCCACCATGTGTCCCACTAGTAGTCACCATGCTATGTGTTAGGTGTGTCTCTCACGTAACTTTAGGGAGTTCTATCTCTCCTTCTATGGGAAAGTAGCACTTGAATGCCACATGTATTTCCTTAGCCAACCTAAAAGAATACATTCACTCCACACTCATGTGCTTATTTCTCCTATATTTCATCATATTCTCAAGCTCTTGTTTGGCACAATTTTCAAAAAGTTGTTACACTATTTTGCGGGAAGTAGTGGTTGCAGAGCATAATGGGCAATTCATTTTTGTAATGGATTAGAGTGGGATAGTTGTCCATTTCCGATATTGGTGATGAAACTCGCTCTCTCTTGACTACACAGAATAAGACACATGGTAATTTCTTCTAACCGTTTTCCACTTTTGGAGAATGTGATCATGCCTTGGCCTTTAAAAGGGCAAGTTGTTGTAAAAGTAAAGATCTTTTTTTGGCTTGAGGGGAAGACTTTAGACCTAATTTTAGACAAATAGAACATGACTCTTGCAAAGATTTTTTTTAAAAATGTTTTTTTAAGCCTCAAACTATGCTGAGTAGCTTGAATTCTTAATACAAATTGATCATGCTTTCAACCTTTCAATTTTGGAGTTTCAGTGATCATGAAAGTTTCTGTGATGGTTAAAATTAATAACAAACTTTAGTGCATCCATGTTTAAGCTTTACTAAATATATTATGCCTTAGGATTCTCTGTTCTATAAGTGTAATGTATGGTTCATTCTATGTAATTTTTGTGTGGTGTTATTACATTTCTGTAGTTGTTGCTAAGATCTTTGAGTTATAAAGTTTCCTTGATGTTTCATCAACTGAAATATCTTGTGCATGTCAGTTTTAAAGTGTTCCAAAATCTTTGTGCATTGCTTTGAAGCTCTTTAGCTTCTTTTCTCCTTTTCTCCAAAGAATAAAGAGAAGAGAAAACTTCTATAAAATCCTGGAGGTCGTTTCACAGGGTGCAATTTGTCCCACCCCCGTGAAACTTCCAGACTACCCTACCCCAGGCAAGAGCCTGATTAGGCATCAACATTATCTTTCCTTGAAGAAGTGAACTTTAGTGATTTACAAGTGCTTTGTATCTTTCCCTAACATAGTGTGCCTTAGTTTTCAAGTCTATATAAGGAGAAATGAGCTCCTTGGCCTCTGGCCTAAAAATTGTAATATATGCTTCATATATATTGAGTTTGATTCTAAATATGGTTTTTCCCACATTAGGTTTTCCACATAAAAATCCTACTATTATCTTTGTTTTTCTTTCTCTTTTAGTTATTTACTTCTGCACATAAGTTAAATGATTTGTAATTGGTTAAGTTTTAGTGCATGTTGGTGATGAACCATAACTGATTGAATGTTTGAAGATGTTAAGTTGATCACCAAAATGTAGAAAGATAATGCAAGACATTAATTTAGTTAATGGATTGTATTGTCATTGATTTCAACTTGATATAATATGATTGGTTATATAAAAAGTGTCAAAGACTTTAGAGAATCAGAGATAAAGATTATGATTTTAGAAATGCATTAAATATTAGCATTCACTAAGTGACTACAAACACCGATAGGCAGTGCACCCCAACAGATAGAGAAACCTGAAAGTAAAAGTCATAGTGATGCCCAAGAAAGAAACCTGAGAAGAATTACCAATGAGAAAAATTTCAAGCATTACTGACGAGCAGAACTTCACAGTGATGTCCAACGGATAGACAACCCCGATGGAGATGCCTGAGGAGAACTGAAGTGTTGACCAAATCTATCAAAGAGTTAAACACCAAAAAGAACTAAAGTTCACAAATGACAAAATACTTAGCTAGCAAGAGCTAAAGATAGAGTTAATTGGTTTTTACATTGTTTTCATCGACAAGTTAAAGCCAAAGATAAGGGAAAGATTTAAAGCTATTTTATTCCAATTGTCATGGAGAAATCTATGGGATAAAACCAAAGTAGAGCTTTAAAGAAAGATTGGATAAGATTGTGGATCATGCCAAGAATAAGAAAATCAAGAAGTGAGAAATGGTGATATCATGTCTATAAAGAGACAATATAATTCATTATGAATTAGGGGAGTGAATAGAGAAGAAGGATGCTGGAGAGAAACCGATGAAGAACAAATTCATACAGTCCTGATAAATCAAGTTGAGGAAAGAGCTAAATATTTCTGCGGACACCGAGCAACAAAGAAGCATATCATCCTAAGTAGAAAGAAGTGGAGAAAAGGTATTGAAAAGTTACATTGATCAAAAAGGTATTATGAGCTTACAATAGATCTAAAAATCTACAAGTATAGTTGCATATGTGAATAGATCATTTACTATTTCAGTTTAACCATTGATTCAGAAACTCTCTTAACCGAGCAGGACTTAACAATCATTTCTATATTGAGATACATCCCAAGGAGTATCAAAAATTTTGATCACAAAGATAGCATGAGATGTCAGATACCATTTGACAAACTACAGAGGGTTTGATCATAGAAGGTAGCATAGAGATGCTAGATATCAAGTGACAAACTATTCTATTTAAATCCTCTAACAAGGTCACACCTAATAGTGTGTTTGTAACCTTTAACAGGGTTGTCTCTTCACCGAGCTCACTTCAGAAGAGTGAAAATTTTGGGTTACCGGTCCCAAGTGGTTTTTCCCTTAATAGGGTTTCCGCATTTTTGATTAAGGAAAACAGGTTTTGATGGGTTCCTGAAACCCTACAGAGCTATAAAAAAAACTGAAAGCATAGTAATGATTAACATCAACATAAAAGGAATAGGAAAGCCAACATCCATACAAAAGAGTCCAAAATATTACATAAAGCTAGGGATGAAACCAAAAAGACCAGGCAAAAAATCCAGGGATGCAAATCAGGCAATTTCTCTGAGAGTCTCAGTAGCACAAAACTCCAGCTCAGTCATTCTACCCGCAGCCTCTTTCAGGTTAGATAGGTCTTTATCAGCTTCCTGGTTCTCCATCTTCTTTGTGGTGGCTCTTGTCCTCTTCATTGATCCCTCTTCAGGTGACTTATCCCTACCATAGCTCAGTGACTACTCCTCCTTGCTTCCCCTTTGCTCTTCAATCTTGGCAATAAGCACCTTAATGTTATCATTTGATGTTTTTAGGATATTGTAGCTTTGTTTAGCAATTTTAACCAGAGATTCCTTAATACTTTGAACCCTTTTCTTCAACTCATTCACTTTTCTATCCATCTCCCTATCCTCCTCTATGTTCCTATTATTGTTTTTAATGTCTTCTTTCTCCAGCTTGTCCATTCTTCGTAGATTTCAAAGAAAGTCCATTTAGTGGTTTTGTAACTATCAATGACACTATTTTTAGCATTGTTCAGCACATCCATTTGAGGATCCTCCCTTGCATTGTCACTAAGAATCACTAAAGCTAGATCAATTAACTCTTCCATCTGGATTCTACCCTCCTTGTTCTCCTTAACCAAATTCTTAATCATTTCTCTCTTTATCCCCATTTTAGCAGAAACAGTATCAAAATTCCTCCAAACAACTTTCTTATTTTTATCAGTGATTTTACAAGTGTAATGGTCAGCTCCATACTCCTCAAACCCCTAATTCTGATCAGCCTCCTCATTCTCCCTTCCCTGATTCTCCTCTTTTTCATCTCTCTCCTCTTGCATAATGTCCTGGCTGTCCTGCCTCTTCTCCTGGGTCTCCTCCTCAAATTATTTCCCTCTTTTAAGCCTTGTAACCCCCTTCCCTGAACAAACCTCCTCTTTCTGAACCAGCAATTTAATCATTGTCTTCCTCTTGCCTTCTGTCTTCCCCAGCTTCCCTCCTTGTTTGGTATTTCCCTCTTCACCAGTGCTCTCATCCTCCATTTCCATACCATCAACATTCTCATTGTAATCCCTGTCAAAGGAAATCTCAATATGCTGTTTTAAAATTGGAGAATCAAATTTCTCCATTTTAACCCTTTTCTTCCCCTTCTTCGTCTACTGAATCTCTTCCTCCTCAGTATCTGAGTGCATATCTCAGCTATCCTCAATATCAGAGGGAACATAATCTTCACCTGAGTCCTCTGGATCATCTTTTCCCTCCTCCATGCTCTTAATTTCCTTCCCCATAGTCTGAGCTTTAAAATATTCATAAATTAACAATAACAAACCCTCATGGAAAGTCGGGTTGCTAATGGGTTTCTCCTTATAATCATTAATATTTTCATTGATAGATGAATATAGGAAGAAGGGGATAGATATCTTAGTCAATGGTAGAGAAGCACAAAGTGGTGAGTGCTTATGCGGTTGAATCTCATATCCAGAGAGATGTACTTAATAATAACTTGCAACACAAACCTCCATAGCAACTTGATTGAACTCATGTGGTAGAAAGTACCTTTCTTCACTAAAGCATTCTTTTCCTCTGTATCTTTAACAAATTCTGTCAAAGCTTGCCCAAAAATCTTCCTATCTCTATAAAAAAATTTCCCTATAATGGGGATACCCATCACAACCAACACGATTTCCTCCGTCACCATGAAATCCACCCCATTAATTTTGACTTGCCCTTCATTCCAGATTTTCACCATCATCTTCATAAAAAAGGGCTTCCAACCATGAAGATGCTTAATGAAGGTAGTCACCTCACCTTTTTTCAAAATCTTCCAGACCTTAGAGTGTCATCGCCATTTTTTAGTTTCCTTCTTTGGCTCCCTCATATGCCTTTCACCCACCATTTTAGCTCCTTCTTTGCCTCCTCTGTATCTGGTACTTTTCCCACTAGAAACCTTTTGTTTCCAATTGAGATTATGTTTATGCTTCGTGAATCTTCTTGTAGACTCATGAATGTAATAATCAATTTTATGCCTCCAAGTGTGTCGATGAGACCTGAAAAAGTAAATCCCTCTACCTCTCCCATAATTGCACATCATTCGGTGATACTTCCCCCATATGTCATTACTCTTCATTATTATCCTTTAATATATCTGAGTATTCCCAGAACGCGATCACTTTCTATCAGAGCTAAGATTTCTGGCAGAATTTTATTCTCGTCATTCCACCTTTTGTCTCCCTCACTCTTGACTCCCATATTTGCCAACCTGTTAGCCACCTAATTGGCTTCCCGATATTGATGAGCCACATGGACCTATTCAAAGGTTTTGAGGATTTTTCTACATTCCCTATTATGTTCTCAATTGTCCATGTGGTCTTGGTATTTTCATTTAAGCAATCTACTATGTTCTTTGAGTTCCCTTCTAACCACAATTTCTTGATCCCCATATCCCAAGCCAGCCTTAAGGTGTGATGTGTCACACTCACCTCTGAATAGTGGTTTTTTTGTGACCCTATGGGAGCTAAAATAGCCACAGTGCCTTTTCCATTAGAGTTCCTTATAATTTCTCCCACTCCAACCTTCCCAGGGTTTCCTTTTGTAGCCCCGTCAAAGTTTTCTTTGAACCAGACTTCCGGTGGTAAGGTCCATTTGCAATCCTTTCTCTTATTGGTATCATTAACCCCTTTGTTGTGAAGTGGATTGGGACCTTTGTTGTTAGTATATTTTCCCATTAGGGCATTAGTTATTTTGTGGGAAACATACTTAGTAGTGGTAACTTTTTCCTGAAAGATCCTATTATTTCACTCCTTCCACACTCCCCAGCATATGTGCGGCATCACCCAAGACCATAAATAATGCCCTCTCAACCCTTGTTTCCATTGGTCAAAGAGCTCAAGATTCATAATGGGGAAACACCAGGACATATCAAAAAAATATAGGAAATAATACCATATTTATCTGGTGAAGTCACAGTGGATAAACAAGTGGTCCACACTCTCACTTTGATTTTTGCATAAGATACATCTATTAGGAATGTGCTTCCCTCTCTTAATAAGGTTATCCACAGTCAAAATATGGTTTTGGAGCATAATCCAGAAAAAGATATTGATCTTAGGAATAAGACCAGGGTACCAAGCCTTAGCCCAAATGGGAGGATAATGAATGTGTTGCATGGTTTCATATCCCGAAGCCACCATGTAGATATCATCTGTAGTTTCCCCCCAAACAATAATATCTTCATTGAGAGGGAGGGGAGTGTGACCAATTTTTACCATCATTGGATTTAAGTCCTGGGACACCTCAATAAGGTCCACCCAATCATTGTTGATTTTGTAGTTGCTCACTCTACTTCCATATCTTTTAGTGCAGGTATTATCCCATCTATTATAAGGCTCCATGTTCCATAAGGGTCATTGTCTTAGCCAATCATCATGCCAAAATTTGACATCCTTTTCGTTGCCTAATTTCCATCTTGCTTTCTCGGTAGCTATACCCTTAGTCCTCATAATTCCATTCCAAATGTAGGAGCCCTTCAGGTCCATATCTCTGCTGATGAACTGTTTGAAGGTCATTTTTGAGGCATATTTGTCCTTCATAATATCCCTCCATTCCCCTGTTGAATTGAAAATTCTCCATATCTATTTTTCTTGCAGAGCCTTGTTGAACTGCTTCAGATTCTTGATTCCCAACCCTCCTTGTTTTTTAGGCTTACATATAGTTTCCCATGCCACCAGTGGGTACTTCTTGTTTCCTTCTTTGTTGGCCCATAAAATATTTCTTTGAATGGCCTCCAGAGAGTCTGCCACTTTAGCAGGAATAGAAAAAAGGCTTAAGGCGTAAGTAGGGAGGTTCTAAAGAGTAGATTGTATCAAGAGAACTTTCCCTACCTGAATAAGGGTGATACCCTTCCAGCCTACAAATTTCCTATTGAATCTATCAATTAGGCTTCCCTAGAATGTCTCTGGAGGTTTGGATCTGAAAAGAAGCCCTAAATAAGTTGCTGGAAAGGACCCAAAACCACAACCCAAAATGCCAGCCATTTTCCTCTGTCTATCCATGGGGGTGTTAATGAAGAACATCAAGCTCTTGTTTCAGTTAATAAGCTATCCCGTAGCATTGGAATAAGAATTCAGGATTTTCTTTACATTTATAGCTTCTTTCATTGAGAATTCACCACCTAAAATGGTATCATCCACAAATTACTGATGGGAGAAAATGAGAGAACCAGAAGAAGGTTTTAGCCCAATGATGTGTCCCCTACACCTATTATCTTGGATAAGCCTTCCCAGGCACTCAACCAAAATGATGAAGAGGATCAGAGAGAGGGGGTCTCCTTGCCTTAGACCCCTAGAAGATTTGAAGAAATCTGATGGAGAACCATTCACCATCATTGCAAATAAAGGGGTGGATATCAGCTGTGAAATAATCTTTCTCACCTTATTATTGAAGCTAAAATCCCCCAAAATGCTATTCAGAAATATCCAATCAACCCTGTCATACACCTTGATAGATCCAGTTTGAGTAGGAATCCTTCCATTTTTCCTTCCTCCAAAGAGTGAATCACCTCATGCATTGCCATGATAGAGTCCAAGATTTGTCTACCAGGGAAAAAACTGTTTGTTGGGGGGGCAATAATAGCTGGAAGGATTTTAAGGAATCTATTAGTTAAGACTTTGGATATGGTCTTGTAAAATGAGTTACAAAGACTAATAGGTCTAAAGCTATCAAAAGAATCTACACCTGAAGTTTTAGGGATGAGCACAAGAAAGGTGGCATTGATCTCTTTAAGAAGGCTCTTAGCTCCAAAAAATTCCCAGACAAATTTAACAAGGTCATCTTTGATAACTTCCCAGTACATCTGGAAAAAAAAAGTAGGAAAGCCATCAGGGCCAGGGGCCCTTTCCGCTGGCAGGGAAAAAAATGCTTTATGGATTTCCTCCTGATCAGGGATAGCCATCATATCCTTGTTCTTTCTATCAGTGATCAACTTAGGGATGGTCTAAAGAATTACCTCCTGGTCATCCACTCCCAGATTATGTTCTTTAGTAAGGATTTGAGAGAAGTACCTAATGGACTCATTTGCAATCTCATTGTCTTCCTCCAAAGTTAAATCCCCTTTCTTAATAGCACTAACTCTATTAGTTTTCCTATGTTTCATAGTAGACAGGTGGAAGAATCTAGTATTTTTTTCCCCCTCTTTCATCAACACTGATCTAGACCTTTGCCTCCTGAACATTTCCTCTTTGCTAACAATTTTGTGAAGTTCTGCAAGAATGGACTTTTCTGCGCTCATTCTGTCTTCGTCATATCCATGGCTTTGGATCTCTTCATGAACCCCTTCAAGCTCTGTCTTAATCCTATCTTTGGTCTGAAAAATGTTTCCAAAGTCCCTTTTGTTCCACTTTCTAATCTCCATTTTTATGTTCTTGAGCTTCTTAGCCACCCTATACATTATTGTACCATCCACATCTATACTCCACCACTCCCTTATCTTATTGAGAAGGTTAGGGTGGGTAGACCAAATCCTCTCAAATCTGAAGGCGAAAGCCTTTTTCTTGTTTTGAGTATCCAGGGTGAGAGAAATTAGAGAGTGGTCAAATCTGAATCTTGCCATAGAGGATAGATGATAGTGATACTAATGCACCCAGTCCATAGAGATGAGGGCTCTGTCGAGGCACACCTGAATACACTCTAATCAAACTCTTCTGTTCGACCAAGTAAATTTGCCTCCTAAATCCACATCAATGAGAGCCAAGTCATTGATCATATTAGCTAATTGTTGCCTACTCTCTAGGTCAGGGGGCAGCCCCCAAAATTTCTCAGATTCCTTTAGGGGGGTGTTGAAATCACCCATGATAATGGCTTTTGGATTAGTCATTTGAGCAAACAAATTCCACATTTGGTCCCAGAAAATTCTTTTGCTATTCTTGGTGTTCGGAGCATAAATGTTCATTATGAACAATCTCTCCTGGTCTTTTAGGTTCTTGAATTAAATAAGTAAATTATTACCTTCATCAAAAATTATTTGAGATTTGAGATTATCCTTCCATAACACTAGTAAGCCACTAGAGGCTCCCTTAGAGTTAGTAGTAGCTGTCCTCATACCTTTGCCAAAGGAAATGTTTTCCACTTTTTATTTTTTCATTTTAGTTTCCTGTATCAAAAATATGTCTGGTCTATGATCCCTTTTCATATTTCTAATAATTTATTGTTTGTGGACTCCATTTAGCCCACGAATGTCCCATGATATGATCTTCATGATTTCTTATATGAGAAAGACTCCTAGATGCTCGTCTAAGATCCATCTGCTATATTTATTTTTGCTTCTTCCTTTCTAATTTGATTCATACTCTTCCTTCCTCATGTGTTAGACTTACTACCTGTGTCTTATTTAGCTCCGCTTCTCATAGCTGCAAGTGAAGCCAGAGAAGGGTCCCTACTATTTTTATTTTTCACTATTATCCATGGTCCCACATTCTCGTCTTTGAAACCATCTTTGCAACTATTAAAGAGGGCTTCCATTCTTGAGATTTGTCCAGGAGTAGTTGTTGATACCATCTCTAGGAAATGGCTTATCTTCCTTGTGTAACATATGAAATTTGTCACAAGAAGGACTCCCTAAATAATATTTGTGTAATGTGGTAAAGTGATATATTAAGGCCAAATTTATGTTTTATTACACTTAAATATTATGATAAATAGCTTGAGGAACATGTAAGAAATAAATGGACAAGATACCTACCTCATATCATAGCAGATCTAGAAAAAACTCATTTTTTGAGGTCTGTATTGAGTTTCTAGAAAATCTGACAGTTGATCCCAAACTGGAACACAGAGGCAAACAAAACCCAGAAATCTTGTTCTGTTCCAATGTTGTCTTATGAAAAAGGTCGATCTTGACCCACAAATGTCACCCCTGATCCAATAATGTTGACCCTGACCTGCACAGTGTCGACAGAAAATCTGTTTGTGGATCTCAGAAGTTCGCTGAAAAGGGTATCCAAATCTAGTCTTAGATCTGTTGTCCTGTACCTATAACTCCTAAAAATAACACTTGCAAATATCTAAAAAGAGGGATTTTGGGGTTTCTATATAGGGTTTTACCTTAGTCAAACCCCTGTTTTGGTGATCTCCACCTCCATGAATAGCCGAATATAGAATGTAATGTGTGTGTATTGATCTCTTGAAAAGAGCTTTTAGACATGCAATATCAAGATCTAATCTTCTAGATTAACACTCCTAACATAACATGGAAATGAGAAAGCAATGCATAGATTTGAATATGATAAAGAAAGCATACCAAGCCCCCAAGGCTAAAGTACTCCCATCAACTCACAATCCGTAATTGCTACCCCATGATGATGTCCTTTGAATGTTTGAATGTTGTGAATAGTAGATCTAAAGAGAGAGCCTTCTTGCTTCAATGAAAATCCACCAGTCTTGTCCTCAAAGTGCTTGATTGAAGATGATGATATATGTCATCCTAGTATGTTCTCCTATATCATCCTCTTTCTTTCTTGCCTCATCATTCCATCATGTAATCTCCCGATTTCATTTCATGATCAAATGAAGGCAAAAGAGAGTGTTTATATAGAGATTTCAACATAAGCCTCCTAGGGCAATGCAAGGGATCCAAATCCAGATTTCTCCTTGAATCATGGTCCAATCACATTTTCCAACTAAGGAGAAAACATATTAATTCAAATATTGGAGAAAACACTTTTGCATCCGAACGTGGGGGCCTATTTTAAGTTTCAGGCCTCGATAAGCTCCAAATTTGAAAGCGGGGACCACCACTTGGAAAAGGTCTATGTCAACCTCATCCCTGACCTAGGTCAGGGTTGACCTCGACCCTAACCTGAGGTTTTAGGTAGGTCACTAGAAAGTTGCAGAAAGGTTTCCAGATCATCTAGGGACCTAGAAAGGTAGGGGAATGATCCAAAGTGTTTAAGAAGGCCTAGAGGCCTAGAGAGAGAATAGGATGAGGCCTAAGAGGACTAATACATAGATCCTACCTAGAGAGAAGAGCCATGGAGAGAGAAATCTAGGAGAATCCACAACATCCTAACCCTAATTTTATCTACACATGTATAATCAAGCACAGATGCACATCTAATATGCCAACCATACTAAATGAGGGTGCTAAGTCTATCAAAATGGAAGTGCTTCAATTTTAAGATGATACATTTAGCCCCCACTTTAGCTTAGATATGATACTATGTGAATATGCAAGCTAAAGTAAGAAAACATCATAAAGTATAAAAAGGATATAGCTAAGTCCTCAATGCGAAGATCTTGCAAGAAACATTAGTATCTGTACCCTGCAACACATGAGGTTAATGAAAATCTAGAGAGCACCTAATTCTTACTATGATGATCTTGAGAAGTATATAGAACCCCTTATGCCCCCCTAATTTGGCTTACTAATTTATGGAAGGTGAAACAGGGTGATAAGGTGATTACCATATACTGAATATGGAATTTGTTGAAAAATTCTTTTCCTAAACTATCTAGAAGGGTCCTAAACCTTCCAAAACTAATTTAAGAGGTTAGGTATCTGAATCACAATTCCAATGCCTCTAACAGCACTGAAAACGGAGCTACCAAACTCAAGTTATGATGAAAAGAATAGATGTCTATCTAAATGCATATAAAGGAAAAATTCAAATTTTACCTAAATATTCTCAAATGAAACCCTAGTAAAACCCTAATTTACTGTCTATAAATAGGAGAAAGAGGCACTTACTACCTCATTTTTACCATTTTTAGAGTTTGGGGAAGGAGATAAGATGCCGAAGAGAGAGGAGTTCCAAGCGAGCCGCATGGAGGTCCTGAGGGAGTGCCTAGCCAGCCGGTAGCCACTGCCTGAGGTATGCCCCTATTTCCAGTACCTGTGATTGAAATTTTGATGTTTTTATAGGGAAGGTCGACCTTGACCCAATAAGGTTGACCGTGACCTAGTAAGGTCGACCCTGACACATAAAGGTTGACCCTGACTGGGGAGGTTCTGTCCTTTTTGGGGCCAGGTCGACCCTGACCCAAAAAAGTTGACCCTAACCCATAAAGGTTGACCCTGACCCATAAAGGTCGACCTTGACCCAAAAAGGTTGACCTTGACCAGGTCAATGGATACAATAGATTGTTTGATGTAGAAGTACTGATATGATCCATACTTGTGCTTGTAGGATCCATTCTATCTTCGAGAGCATCCCTTGGAGGGTTACTGTTGTCTTTCAGAGGGAATGTTGCCGAGCTACAGCAGGATGAGATATAGTTATTGAGAGACATAGGATTATACTGGTTAGTAGTCCTACCACATCTGAGATTCCATCATCCTATGATATCGGCCCTGGTAGAGAGATGGGATGAGGATACATGTTCTTTCCATCTTCCATCAGGAGAGATCATACTCACATTGGAGGATGTGTATAGGATCCTGCGGCTTCTAGTCTGAGGTGAGCCCGTTAGACTGAGAGGACCATGGGGTTTATCTAAGGTTTTTGCAGATATGGAGTACTGTTTGGGATGAGTAGCATAGATGAGGACCCGATCGGATTAGATATCTTTGGCAGCCATACTACCAGGTCTGACACCCTTGGTATGGAGAGTGATGTTGTGTATACTTTCTTTGGTTGTAGTACCCAACACAAAGGGTACAGTGTTTTTAGCTCCATTCACCCATCTTGTACATAGGATGGAGAGTGATAGGGTCACTTTTGCATGGGGCCACACTATGTTAGCCTGTCTTTATCATGATCTGAGTCAGTTGGTGAGGTATCAGTGGGAGAGTCTAACAGTGTGCACCCTACTACAGGTTTGGATGTTTGAGCATTATACATGTACATGACCACATGGTACTCCTATGATGGTAGATGTGAGCACACCTAGAGCCTTTACATATCCACTGGAAAATGTCTGGCAGCACCGAGATATCCTCTTTTGGAGGGTATGCTTTGACCATATCCCAGGTATAGATGTGATATGGAGACCTTACTGTGAGATGATAGAGTGGCCGGATACTCGACATCAGTTGAGACACTCATAGCAGCATAAGCTATTGGAAGGTCCAACTAATCATGTCGTGATGCCATATTAATATGATAGAGTGATGAGACAGTTTGGTTTGGTACAGGGGGTTCCTTGTACAGTACCTTGATACACATATCCTACGAGATACTATCAGAGACCCGGCACCATACGTCGATTGATAGTGGCTGATATTGTGGATAGTGAGATGGATGAGACTGAGGATATAGAGGTAGCTACTGAGATAACCTATGCCGGTGTTAGTAGAGAGTATATCAGATACTGGAGTTTATAGGGTACCCATCCTATCTTCCCTGATGACTACCCCACAGGTAACCCAGGTCCTTCAGAGAGGCATCACCGAGGAGATGACATACTAGTAGGAGAGGAGGAGGAGGATCAGAGAGATGAGGAGCCTCCCCTTGGGGGAGATCCTATGGAGGAGGAGAGAGCAGAGGAAGAAGCAGCAGAGATACCCCCAGGTCATGGTATAGAGACCAGTGATCATCCAGTTTATGTGACACCCCTGAGGTTGCAGTGACCTTGAGAACATAAAGAGACACCACCACTGAGACCCAGACAAAGTGAGTGAGGGGAGAGTAGTCACTCCATGCCCCCACCATCTAGACCTTCTAGTGATTTCTAGGCTGGAGATCCAGGCATGATATAGCTTTAGAATTTCTTTGAATAATGATTTTATCTAAGAAGAAGAAATTTAGTAAGCTTTTCATTTTGAATTTTGCAGGAAGTGTAGCGGAGTGGAGGAGCTTTGTATCCGAGGTTCTGAAGGATACATGTATAACCTACCACTTGCCAACTAGTGAGAGAGAGTCCCATGAAGGACAAAGAGATCCCAGAAGACATGTAGATATCTTCCTGAGTGTGCGGCGAGAGTTGAGGTTATGCAAGGAGAGGGAAGAGAAATTGATGGCTGACATGCAGAGAGCTCATGAGAAGATCTTGGAGATGAGAATATCAAGGAGTCACACACAGACTACCATTTTGAGATCTTCAGCCTCATACTATAGATCTGAGAGATCTGGGAGCCACCGACCTTCAGTGTCTAGAGATAGAGATTGATAGATATGGCACTTTGTGCCACATATGTACTGGACTCAAAAAAATAGTTTTATTTATAAAGAAAACTTTGTTCTGGAACAATTAGTTCTATATTTGATTAATTTTTACTTTCATCAATGCATAAAACTTAATAAAAGAAAGAGGAAAGGAAAAACATGTATGAATGCATTCTAAATTACATAACTTATAAAATAATTATTCTATAAGGAACACATACACACATAAATAAATGATGTTTTAAGGATAATAATGCTTGAGATGCATGATATTAATAGGTTCCCTAAGAGGAACGCCATTCATATCAGCGATTTTATAAGCACTTGAAGTAAAATCCTCAATTACTACAAAGGGTCCAAGCCAATTTGGACTAAACTTTCCTTTTTCACCAGGTAAAGCATTCACATTTCTTTGATTCTCATATAAGACTAGATCACCTACCGAGAATGACCATTCAATTACTTTATGATTATATTATTTTTGGAGTGATTTATGATAAGCTTTAATGTGTTCCAAAGCATTTATTATTTGTTCATCTAACATTTCTAATTCTTGTAAT
>MU226316.1:822557-843857 GCA_018584345.1 Thuja plicata
TAAAAAAAACTACTTTGCACGCGGATGCGGACCCGATAGTTTTAAAAATTGGAATACCAAAGTGGAATAAGAGGGTCAAATTCCAATTCCACCTTTTTTAGTGGAAGACCGAATGCTCATTTTTTGGACAAAATTGGAATTCCGAAATTCCAATTCCATCTTATGATGTTGCACACAAACATGGCAGACCATATTCGGAAATCGATATACCGGAATTACGGCCGATATGTCGTGGTCCAAACGGGCCCTAAGTGATTTGGGGATACCCTCGAGGAAATTATAGATGAAATCGTGTTCATATCCACTAGGGCTTTATTTGGGCATTGGTACAAAAATAGGATGGCAAAGTTGGTATCTGGATATGGGGAAAGTTGTAGTCTCCAACATATTTTTTTGTTGTAGAATTTGTGCAGTTGAAAATAAATATGATGTGAAGTCAAAGAAGGTGTTAGCAGCTAATGGGACTCCATAATTGCTTTCATAGAGCCTTATGTTGTCGAATGTTTTCAGTCTTAGTGCGGCTAATAAATGTTCTCAATTTTCACAATTCACTTGTATTTAATAATAGCTTTTGGTTTTGATTGTGTGTATTTTTATCATCAATATATTACATCACTCTGTTCAAAGAAGACATCTCTAAGGATGAAGGTTATGATCCTAATGCCCTTCTCCTCTGTGACTTTAACTCTAAGAAAAAGCAAAATAATGCCAGACAGGGTCTTATCTGGTCCACTCCTCATAAAGGATGGACTAAAGCCAATTTCGACAAAGCGGCTAAAGGAAATCCGGGCCAAGCTTCCTATGGGGTTCTTTTGAGAGATTCCAATGGTATCTGTGTGGATGCAGTGGCGGTCCCGTTGGGAATATAGTCCAGCCACATGGCAGAAGCTATGGGGGCTTTGTATGCCATAATTCTTGCAAGAGAAAACAACTATCAAAATTTGTGGCTCGAAGGAGACTTGAATAACATCATTAGATGCCTCCTTGGCAAATCTAAAGCCTCCTTGACCATTGATTCTATCATAAAAGAAGCTAAGATTTTATTACAAACTTTTAGACAGGTACATATTTCTCACATGTACCGTGAAAAGAGCAAAGTGGTCGATCACATAGCCAACTTGGCTATGACGTGTGATGAAATCATGAGGTGGAAAGGAGGTATCAAGGAGGACGCTATTCTCCATGAGATCATGAAATGGGATGTGACTAGGTGTTATGTCGATAACATAACTAACAATTATGGAATTAAAAAGTAAACAATTCGGCATAGGGCAGAAAATCTGTCATTATGGGGAAAAGTACCCAAAAATATTAATTTCTCTTTCCTCGCACACTTTCTGGGCATCGTCTTTAACTATCCTAGCTTTTCTTCTTATTCGTTATGTGCATATTGCAAACAAGGATAATAAGGAAAAAAGGAATGCTATAGCCATGGGAGGAGACCCAAAATGTCAAGGGTCGAGCTCGTGCAGAAAGTGGAAGAAGCAAGATGAGGTTTGGAGGCAGCTCGATAAGGGGAAGGTCACTGCCTATCTGGAGCGCCTTCATGGATACAACAAAGAGGTAACAGAGGACTTCTTTAAAGGATGGAATGGGGAATTTGTTACTTTGTACGGGGTTAAAATTGATCTAAATGTTGATTTCATTTATGAGATTTCTGGTCTTCTGAAGGAGGGTATGGAGTTTTATAAAGAAAGAAAGTCTTCTGACATTGTTGTTAGAAAATTTCCTAAAACCCTTGAAGAAGAGGAAATTCTAATGATAGAGGATGACTTCTTCAAAATTGAGCAAATTAAACCCATATGGAAGAAAGTTCTTGTTTGCATAATGGAGTATTTTTACTCTAGATGGCAGGTATAATCATGTGCACAATTACCACTTTGTGTTGGTTAACCACTTTTGCCATAAAGATAAGGTGCCCTTCCCCCTTTTCTTGTTAAATTGTCTAAAGAATATCATGGAGGAACATTGGAAGAAGTCAAGCAAGGTCATCCTGCATGAAGGCCTTATCTTACTCATATTTGAGTACTGTCATCTTTTATGGCGATTAAGGGGAAAAAAAGAAAAGAAGAGGAAGGGGAGGAGACTACTGGGAAGAACAACCCATGGGATAGGAAAGAAAGAATGATATCCTTGAAAAACTAGCAAATAAAATTTGATCTCCATAAAGGGATGGAAACAGAAGACATCATCAATATTGAGTCTGCTAATAGTAGCCCTAGGATGGACGACACAATGCAGGAAGATACCAAAGGGATGGAGACAGAGGAAGAGGTGGAGTCTCCCAGGTTGCTAGGGAAGAATAATCGGGAATCTTCTCCTGGTTACAAAAATAATGGGACATCGGAAAGAAAACACAAGGATAGAGAAAACCAACAGAAGGGGAAGGGTCAAAGTGGAGAGAAAGGGAAGAACAAGGGGGTGAAAATTAATAAGGAGCTCGGAGAAAGGAAAAAGAAAATGCAGGAACATGCGGAGAACTTGAGCTCAGCCTCGTCCGCGGAATGCTCTGTTTCTATCTTCTTGGAACACAAAAAGATGAAGGATGGGGAAAAGGGTGTTCCTGTACCTGATAGCCATGGCCCCCCTGGTATGAAGTCGTATGCTTAGCTGGAATTTTTGGGTAAAGCCAAAAATAAGGCGGATTGTACCCTGGAAATTGATACTTGGGTTTACAACGAGATTCACAGCCTAAATGGTAAAGTTGTAAAGATTTTTGAGTATCTTGATAATGAGGTCAAAGAGAGGAAAACATTGTAAGTTAAAGTGGATCCCGGCTAGACTCCAAACCCATGAGGACAAGCTCACTGACATTCTCAAGGAGAGTGATAATAAAATGAAAAAAATGTGCAAGACATCAAGAGGGTGTTAAAAGCTATGGAGAGTAAAGATACTGTGAGCGCGGGGCAGGAGGAGCAAAATGTTGACGCTGACCAAGTGGGTCCTGGAAGACGCACTCGTTCCAACATGAGGAAGAAAATCCAGGTGACAGCCTCTATTTCCAATCCCTGAAGGACACGACCGATGAAGTCACCATTATTGAAAATCAAGTGGCTCAAGCTCTAAAGGAGCTAGCTTAGCTCTTTCCTCTATTTTTTGAGCGTTGTTGTTTAGTTTTTAGGGTGTAGTTTATTGGTTCTCGATAGCCGTTTGTGAGCTGTCTGTTGGATTTGTCTGTTCCAGCAGTTGTCTCTTTTTTGTTGTTTCTACTATGCATTTCCTAAATATCATTAGTTTTCTATTGTAAGGGGTTTCGAGGTCCCCATAAAACCTAGTTTTGCTTAAATCAAAACTCAAGTGAAATATGAAGGGGGGGAAGGGAAGCACACAAAGTGAGGAGGAAAAGAAAAGCAACTAAATATAGCTGAAATTCATAGATTTGGACATCTTTACAACAAAATATGAAACTCATAGAAGTTTCTATAAAAGGCTAAAGATGCCAAGTCATCGAGTGAAAGGGTCTGATGGAAAGGGAGTCGGGATATTTGAGGAGTCCTTCAATATTGAGACTTTTGAAGATGATTTCATCAAAACATGCTACTCTCTATGTTATATTCTTGGTGAAGATGTAAACAGAGGATGCAATTTTCAATAATGTACATTGCCCCGAATATGCAAGATGAAGTAGTGAATATTGAATTTGATTTCGCCAAGTTCTTGGCAAATCAAAATGCATAAGCAAATGGTGGCTCTCAAATCCAATCTAGTTGAGTCAGAGCTTATATTTTAATCTCTAAAGTTTCATATGTTTTTGTATGCAAAGAGACAAATCTAGGAAATTTTCTTGAATGCTAGGGAATTTCATGATCAAAACAATCTCCTCCCAATGTAATGTTGGGGTACAGCTGGACCTATCTATAGGATAGGGATTGCAAAAATTCTGACTTCATAATCTTTGAGGAATTCTTTGTCAAAAAAATGATGGCTTACTTTGGTGTGAAAATGGAGAGAATTCCTAAAGATGTTTAATGGATTTAAGTAGACCCCAAGAGAGGACTCCAGAGCTATGGGTAAGACATAGTTAAGGAGATTGGTATTTGTACCAATACTCCTTACACTTCAGATTGTATGGGTTCCCTTTGAAACTACGTCTTTTGCCTCTATATGTAGAAGAATCGCCTATTTGGAAATCATTTGGTAGTTGAATGATTTGGATAAAATCCATCTAAGAGTTCAAAATAGGGGCTCTTTTTTTCCAATAGCCCTAAAATAGTGTGATTTTCAAGTGGCAAACAAAGAGGGTCTAGATCAAACAAACACCATTTTGACTGAATATGGATTGTTGTTTGATTTTATCATGGTCAATTTTGATCTTGAGGGTTTCATCAATGCAATTAGACTTCAAGTGAAGAAGTCAATCCTAGTGCATGAGATTTTGTTGGAAGAAGATATAATGATAAATGCTCTTATCTTATGACTTGGTGAAGGATAGACAAGATAAGTGAAATTGGATAATGAGGGTAGAGAAGGAGAAAGTCAGAAAGCATCCATCATTCAAAGGATTCTTTGTAGAAAAAGAAAATAAGATTTTCTGGATCATGAAAATACTTGAGAATGTAGATAAAATCAAGGCTCCAAATCAAGAAGAGAGGCCTGCATTGCATAGAGATTCTAGGATGCTTTCAAAACCTTATGTAAGATTGATGAGAGAAGCATCAGAGGAAGCCTCAACATTTCAAGATGTAGAGGAAGATGATAGTCAATAAATTATGAGGCAACATGCTCTAATGATAATGGAAAAGATCCAATTAAAGTAACTGACATTGAGGATCTATGCAAGTGGAGTCTGAAGATGTTAAGGATGAAGAGGGAGCTAGAATGATAGTACTTTCAATGCTCTTGAATAGAAGCATTGACTTTTAAAAGATGGATAGTAATGATACATGGGACATAAGGGCCCTAGCATGTCATAAATTCATCTCAGATGATCAATTTGTGAAGACTCAAGAGCTCAATAATTTTGTGAGAAGAAGGAAACAAGCAACATATCATAACAAGGTTGGAGCGGAGAGGAAAAAGGTTGATTCCTATAAGTGGGATGAAGTGGAAAAAAGAGTTGTATCAGAATTTGATTTTAATATAGACAATATCACTCTAAAGGAGGGGAGAATACTGGTAATGGAGAATGACATGATTCTATTGCCAAATTGAGATGTGGAAAGTGCCTTGTTTTTTTATGCCATTAGGAGGAAAAATAAATAAGTATATCAAATAAAAGAGTGAGTTGAAGTGTTTGGGTCAAGTTTTAGTCCAAATTTTTAAACACTTTCTATTTGGACCCTTGCACCAAATACAAACAAGCCTGATGTGGTGGAGAGAATTGATTAGTTGAGGGGTAATGTTGTTTTGAAGAGATTATCGGATACACCACCCTATCATGTACTAACTCTAGCAATTGATATTACAATGTTTAGCCAAGCTACAATGAGGAAGTTTCAACAAGATAACAATGACCTTCAACATAAGTATATGGAGGTGTTGATAAATTTGAGATCCCTAGAAAGTAAAATATAGCATCTACAAGTAGTTTAGTGCTTATCATTGCAAGCCTTTGAGTGAAATATTACCATCAAATAAAGAAGCTTTTCTTTCAAAAATAAAAGAGCTTAATGATCAAGTATAAACATTGAAGGGGGATAAAATGAAAGATTATAGCACGATTGTAATATATTTAGATAACCATCAATTAGCTAAGATCAATGGGAGAGTGGATGACGTGTACAAGGCTATTCTAGACTTAAATTAGGCCTTAAAAAAACATGAGCAAGATTGAGCTAGTCCAGAGGAGATTATAAATATATGGATGCCTAGGAATGCTACAATCAACCAAATGGTCAAGTCAATTGGGTAAAATCCAAATGAACATATATCGGTGTACATACAAAGCTAAGTTGTCTATACTTACCAAGAATCGTCAGTTAACATATAAAATCTAAAGTTTCTAGTGTAAACCGAGATTCGTCGGTAATCATGTGAGTTGACAAAGTTGTCTTCGCCATACACCAAAATCCCTCGGTGAACGTAACAAGTTAATAGCTGCCCCGACGCATCGTGTTATCACTGAAATAGAAGTTAGTGTATCACCCGACGACTCTGTCTTCACACACCGAGAAGTAGTTGAGCATTAATGACTCAACTTAGGGCAAAGTCTATAAATAGACGACGAAAGGGTTTCATTTTTCACACAGCGACTAGAGCGAAGATACAGAGTGAAACTAGAGCACGAAGCGACAACATTGTAGAGTGACTCCAACCTAGATCACAACACTCCAAACATATTCCTAAACAACTACAGAGGTTGAAATAAGTACACAGATAACCAAGAACTCTATTTTTCATTTACAGGAAGAAGCCCTAATTTTAGAAACTATGGCAACTACATCAAGAACCGCTAAGCTCAAGAATATTAAGAAGAACAAGGTCAATCTTATCAAGAATTCAACCTATGAGGAACCTCACTACAAGATATGTCCCGAGGTTTCTTCAAAACCTGATAATGCTAGTGAATTCTCCAGAATACTAGCTAGGGTTTTTCTTGTCGAAGATGTGCGAGCATATATACACTGCAAGATTGCAGAGATAGGAGACATGGAAGTTGAGAAAGCATTCAAAAAGATTTGCAATGATGATGGCACTATCAAGGAAGAGCATAAGCATATTGAGGTAAATGGGCTCACTAATTGCCTATGGTTGCCGAATGAGTTCAAGATCCAATGGATTCGGTTAGTACTAAGCAGGATACATGACCAAAAATTATGGATGGATGAGCTTAAATTGATAGCCAAAGATGTTATACATGTTGTTACCAGTTATCCCATAACCGATAAGGTAAAGGCACTAAAGCACCCGCCTAAACTTGAAATTGAGAAGAATACATGAGCTACATGGGATAGAAGAGGACTAAGAGTATCCACCATCAACGACGATGAACTGAAATTTGGAGCATGTGTCTTAGGATACAAGTTCTTTGAGGCTAGCATGATGAACAACATTGCATCCGAAGTAGTGGATACAACATACAAGATTGTCAAGAAGGGATTGCATTTGGATTTTTAAGAAGTGCTACTCAAACAATTAGAAGAGAACATGAAGACAATAAGAAATGCAAAGTCAAATTCATGTAAGTTTGGTTCTATAATAATGTGCATATTTTTCTATTTCCAAGAATCTTTCCCATCTGTAGGTAATGTGCAATGGGACACTACAAGACCAGTGACCATATAGATTAGTGAGTTCATAAAATCACTAGGAGATAACTTTGAGTCAGTCATGGATGAATACTTTGCTGGATTCAAAGATAGAATGCAGAAGAGAGTAAGGATTCCAGAATAGTTAATAGAAAAGTTCAAGACTAAAATTTGGTTTATGGTAGACACTGACTACACCTACATAAGACAGGTGTACCGAGGACATCATGGCTATCTCCACTTGACTATGAGGTCAACATAGATCAAGCATCAAATGTTATTAAGGCATTGATAAATGAGCCATTAGATAAATCACAACCTAAGTTTGGAAATATAAAGAAGCCAAAGAAAGGACTAAAATTGGCTTAGTTGTGAACAAGATTGATAGGAAGAAAGAAAAGATGGTTAAGAACTTGAAGAAAAATCTATCAGTGAATGAAGAAGAAACTGAATAGATAGAAGAAACTGAGGGTCAGCAACCCATCAGTGAAGCTGAGAAGGAGAGTGACTCAGAGTCCACAGAGTCAGATACACCACTACCTCCACCAGTGAAGAAGCCAAAGAGAACTGCTGCATCCAGGACTAGAAGTCAAACAACAAAGGATGCTAGTCCTTCACTGATAAAGAAAGGTCAAGTAAGGACCTATAAAAGGAAACCTCAAACACAAAAAAGGGGACCAACAAAAAGAAGAAAGTTCCTAAGAACTAGGGAATGTTAGAGTAATTTAGCAATTGCTCTTTAGTGCTTAAGTTTCACTTAGGCAGTTTCAGTTAGTTTTAGGAAAGTTTCTATTTCCTAGCAGCTGCCCGTTTAGGGTTTCGACATCCTTTATAAGGATTGTCTTCTTTGTATTTCAAACGGAGTTTGTAATCATCTTTATTGTTGAATAGAGAACATATTTTTCTGTCAACATGTGTTTGCACTCTCTGGCCTATCGGCCGCCATAGCTTCTGATCCTTCTCTCTTCTGTCTTCTTCATTCTCGTAGCAGTTGTTTTGCATGCAGGTGTTTCTTGGGTAGATTGACAATCTTCAATCTCAACAGGGAAGACATTGAGGACACCGAACATGATGAATCTGTCCAAAAGGAAAAGGATAAGAATCCTAAAATTGTTGATGAAGTATGTGCTTCAATTATCAAATCAGGAACAGTCAATGATAGAAAGATTAAGAAATGGCTAACATTGGATCTCGTGGATCAAAATAAAATTGAAGAGGCAATTATCAAAATGACGTGCATATTCAAATATCTTCCAATACAATTGGTAGATAAAATGCCAAAAGAACTTCAGGATAGATTATCGACAAGATGGAGATTTGCTCTACACTTTGAGAAAGAGATTAGGGAAAGATCCCTAGTATCTTCCATGCCTCCCAGATCTAAAATGGAGGAAATTAAAGAGATGACAAAGAATCACTCCAAAAGGTTCTCACCGAAGTTGAGAGCTTACCAAGTGCTTCAATGACATCTACTTGAACTAGACAGGAATAGTGAGGCTGAATGGAGAAAGATACTTGATATACCTAAGAAGGATACAAGTCCCAAGCCATAAATAGCTCTTACCGAAAATCAATAGAACAAGGATGATCAGGCTAAACAGTGCCCCGAACATATTACTATCACTGATGAAGATGTCACAACACTAGAATTGGACAAAGAAGAATTGAACACAACAGGAAAAAAGGATATGGATGTTGCAGATGAAATATGGTCAGACAATACAATTATTAATATTACCGGAGGAGATCTTGCAGATGAGATTAAGAAAGATGAAAATGTCACTGTTGTCAAGGACCAAACCGACGAACGGGACACTACAACATATTCTGCACAAGTACACATACCGGGCCAGATGTCATTATTGATTCAAGCAAACAATATAATCTCACAGAAGGAGGAGACCCCTAAGCCAGATACAAGCATACCCAAGGATGCAAGAGAAGGAGAAAAGAAGGATGCAACCGATGAACATGTAGTCATCAGTGAAGAACAAAAAGATGAAGATAACACCAAAAAAGATGCACAAAATAAAGATAAAGATGAAGTGCAAAAAGAGAAAGATGAGCAAGATAAGATAGTTGATACCACGCCTAAGGACACCAAAGGTGAAGTTGTAGATACACTGAAGGTAGATAAGGAGATGTCCTCAGACAACCGACAGGCAAACACCGAGCAACAAGAAAAATGCACAACACCATAGAAGCCATCAAGTAGCACATCAGACCAAGCAGAGAAGCTAGCTATGGTTTTGCATACAGGTGCATCACAAAAGAAGAAGAAGAAAACTAAGAAGAATAAGTTGGAGGTCACACTTGATGAGATCATAGAAATACCAAAGTGTGATCCAACTACTTTAGATTTTGAATCACTCCAAGAATATGGAGAAATATGTCAAAGGAAATCTTTGCAATAAAATCTTTAAAAATAGCACCAAGACTCCTTAGTACTGGAGACTGCAAGGGATATCTTAAATCATATATTTCCTGACATTGATTTTGATCACAATGCCCCTATTTTGGATCAACTTTTCGTTCTCACCGACGCCATCACAACATAGAATGTAGATGCAGAAAAGGCAATTGAGGAACGAGAAGAACAAAAGTTCCAATATAAATTGACAGAAAAGATCAGCCAAGAAGTGGTAGAAAATAAGGTAAAGCTTTCAGAGTTAAAAAATGAATTAGATCCAATCATTACTGAAGTTGTTTCCTTAATTCAAAAGCTATGCACTTTAGAGAAATTTACAAAGGATAACAATGATAAGATTGCAAAGATTGATTCTGATCTATATGCAAGTGCTCAAAGTCTAACCACAGATGGAAATGTAATCAAATTGCATTATGAGAAAATAATTGAAATAAAATGGTTAAGACAAGAACTTTGGGAAGCAGAATCATAGTTTCAAGAAGAGGTTACCGAGATACAGTCTCAACTTTTACCGAACCTCACACTTCTGTAACAACACATAAGTTTAGCAAAAGAGCTAATTGCCACCCCTGAGATGTCTATAGCAGACAACATCTACGACATCCATGCCATGATCACATTAGAGCATATGGCTCTTGAGAATTTAAAGGAGAAATGGGAGAAGATGATGAAGGAAATGAAGACCTCTCACTCTCATATTTTTGATAAGCTAAAGGTATACACCTTTGCCCTTACTATCAAAAAAGGGGGAAAGGAAAATGATATGTACAAAAAGGAAAAAAGGGAAAAGGAAAATATAGCACAAAGGGAAAAGGAAGAGATAGTATAAAGACAAAGTGTACATACACATATACTATACTATACCGGCATATGCATAGGGGATTCAAGAAATGACTAAGTAATAGACATGGTGTACATACTATAAATCTTTAGTATTTTGCACATATCAATTTTTGATACTAATGTGAAAGGGGGAGATTGATGACATAAGTATTTCCATTAGTATGCAAAGAGAAAACATTTGTTTAAAACCGTCGATTACACTACACCGAAAGTCAGGTTTTCAGTTCAGACCGAAAGTGCTAAGTAAAGGGAAACCTGACGACACAAGTTTTGCAGTGAAAACCGAAAGTGAAACCCAAAGATGGTACAAAGGAACCCAAAAAGAAAGTTACACTATAAACCAAAAGAGAAGAAACAGAGGAACCTGACAACAAGGGAACCCAACAGAAAATTCAACAAAGGAACATCGAAAGACAGTCAAACTGATTTCAAAGCAAACCGAGCATCAGACACCAAAAGTCAGTTTTATCCCGAGAAAAGTGGATCTGACTTCCACGTCAGATAAAATAGCTTTATTCTATTTTTATATTTTTGATTTGTTTTAAAATCCATTTCTCAAGGAACAAGAAACATTATTGTAATTGTTTTAATAAGTCTAACTGATTAAAAACATGCAAACTAGGAGATCAAGGTCAAGTTGTAAACCTTTGATCATAGAGTTAGTTTTGTAATACATGAAACTAAATTAGGTCAATCTATGTTATAAATAGATGTAATCATTGATTAAAAGAGGATGAGAGGATGAATGTATCCAACGAGCACATCTATGGATCAGACTGAGATTCTCAAGAAGCAGAATAGAAAAAGATGAATTTGGTTATCAAGAACCAAGAACCAAGGCTACCGAGCAATAGAGGTATTAATCAATCACACTAGGTGATACATTTTTACATGTAATCTTGAATGGATATATAATCAGCAATGGTAGATTGCATACACTCAAGTCAATGAGTATTTTTGTCTGCATTCTAACAAGTGTAGCAGATAGAAGAAATCCTTTCAAGAAAGGTGGATTTAACAATCCTATTGTAAATCTCTTAACCAAGTGCACACTAAATAGTATTTCTAAAGATCTTAATAGAGTAGACCTTAACCATTCTCCACATAATACCTCTAGTAGGGTAGATCATTAGAAGTGATCAAATTGTAAGCCTTAACTGACCCCTTCCAATCTGTAGATAGTGAAGTTTTTGTGGGTGCCATCCCCACCGCAGTTTTTACCTTCTAACAGGGGTTTTCTGCATTACCATATCTTGTGTTATGTGTCAATTACTTTCATGAATGTTTCTATGAATGTATACATACAATTAAGATTATTAATTGATATCACATGCATAAAGAAAGAACAATAGATGTGATCGATAAAGGAAAGATTTGATTACATAAGGATAAAGGTTAATTAACTAAAAGTTTTAGAGGTACTGATTCACCCCTCCCCTCTTAGTACACACTTCCCATTATTTCCAACAAATAGATCTCTTTTAATGACTCACTAGAATCACCAACAAAATATGAATGTGTGATCTCAACTGGAGAAGGAGATGTAGGTGGAGTCTTTGAATCCTCATAACTCTCAAGTGCTGCAAAAAATTCAATCTCCTCTAAGGTATCATCACCAAAGGGAATATTGTCAAAATCATCAAGTAGAAGAAATAAATCCAAAGCATGATCATCAAGGAAATGAGGAACATATGGATCTCCAAAATGCTCCCGAATAATGATCCAAATTAACTATGTGTTAGCACTTAATAACTCTAAACTTAAGATAGATATCATGGAAGAGACTCAAACTAATGTTGCAATGAATAAATCCTATGATATGATCATTTGTATTTCCCCAAATTAATTTCTTCCACTATGACTTTGTCTTAGGAGTGAGTCCATAAAGATGAGGCAAGAGGTTAAGCCACCTACAATGTGTGATGACTTCTTTTGCACATGAATCATAATTGTCCTCAGTCAAAGTTATAATAGAAGGATGTATTGTATAGCCCATGATTACATAAATGATACACTTCTCAAATCACTAATAGAGATCAAAAATTGATTATTCTCCCTCCCCTCCAGCAAAATCATGATTTGGCACTTTATACTTAGCGCATTGATAATGGTTGCTTGCAAATGAAGAGAAAAGTGGACTTCTAATTTTGATGTTCAAAATTACTTTAATAAGACTATATCAAACTCAAACCAATAATGAAAAAGAAAAAACAAATATCCTAGCACTATAATTGCCAAAATAGGCCAAATTCTAAAAGTACAATTTCTCATCAAATTTACTATAAATTGATAGCATTACTATAAAAAAAAGCATTAAGTTTCAAACAAAATGCACCTGAAAATGAGTTCGTATGATCTCTAATGAGGCCTTAGAAGTTGCAAAAATGTGCTTATGCAATTTTCTAAAAAACATTACACACTAAAATCCAAAACCACTTGGATCATTGTGTAGAGCATGAAATTCTACACTAAATTTTAAAAAAATGCTCAAAAAAAGGAGCCTAGATGACTGAGATATTGGTATTTAAAATTTGCATGCAAAATTATGACACTTGAATCATCGTCATGCAACCAAATGTCAAATGATTGTAGAGTTGGCCTCTACCTGTGATATCTAATTTGAATGAAACAAAAGTAGTTTTTAAAAAAAAATTGGACCTCCTCAATGTGATGCAGACCTCTGGTTTGCACTAGCAAGCTCCAATTTTCCCTACAATTTAAAGCCACAATGAGGACCCCCCAAAATCCACCAAATATGCATTTAAATATATCAATTGGAAAACCAATGGCACTCATGGTTTCTGATACCATGTAACATTTGGCTATGAAGATAGGAACCCAAGATCTAGAGGCAATGCAAAGTAGACTAACAAGAGTGAAATAATAAGATAAGAATAAATTGTATTCCTATCAATAATGCAATACCATGATGAAACTAGATTGAATATTACATAGGAGACCCCTTGTTTATATATCCAATGTGAGTACAAATGAGTGAATGAGACAATGTCAAGTGTTTTTGTCTCATTACATGATAATCAACATGAAAAGCTATCACCCCACAAAACTTGGATAGGTAATAGTGTGATAACACCATAAAAAGAGGTATCACCCACCAAAGGTAGAGTCACATGTCCACTAAAGATGGGTCACCCTCCAAAATGGAAAATTCCTCCCACTATAAGTGGATATGATAAAATAATAACATGATAAGTCTACATAAAGTGGAAATGCTCCAACTTCTCCTGCACAATTCCCTAAGTAAGCTTAAGTAAAGTGTAATTAGGACCTAGTTTACAATAACTAGGGTAAAATGTCTTAATTACACCAACATATTAGTATACAATTACTATACAATATATATGATTTATTTCTTCTATCCAAGCAATGGATTGAAATGCTTTAAGTGAGATATGAAGGAATATGTGTTGTATTGAGGGATTATTAAGAAAATTTATAATTAATATCATTTCTTGGACATGTTGCATTGACGTAACGCAATTAATATTAGTCCTTTGAATAATGTGTTGTCATGAAGAAGGCACTTGCATGTAGGATTTGACTATGTTCTCAGGGATATCCATTGATATGAGAATAGTAGCCTAGTTCAAAACCTAGATTATAAACCCTCAAATTATATAAACAAACCAGTTTATTTTTTGTTGTATGTATTTTAGTTTACTTATGTTCTTAGAGTGCTAAATCATAAATAATTTCTCTATGATTTAATCCATTTAGGCCTTAATAGAACAGTGAGAACATTCTACTAAAAAAATATCTTTGTTCATATGTGTGTGTGCAAGTATATGTATGTATGTACACACACATATATACATATACATATATATACCTATATATTTATACACACACATATATGTATGTGTGTGTGTGTATATATATGTATATATATATATGTATATGTATATATATGTATATATACATATATACATATATATACTGATGACATTAAGTTTTTCCATTAGTATACTTAAGTGAAAAACATGATAAAGGTCATCGGTATAGGAATACCCGACGGACAGCACACTGCATAACCGACAAGATGAAAATGCTTGTCATGAAAATGCTAAGTATAGAATTGCCTGATGAACACTGACAAGTGTTGAAATTGACAATAAAGCATAAAGGACATCACTGATGAAACAGTTTTTGGTACATTGTCGACGGATCCAAAATCACTAAACCGACGGTACAATTTTGTGAACATCGCCGACAAAGAAAAAAAGGAAAGGAACCTGACGAACAGTTCAATATAGGGACACTGACGAAGCAGAAACTTGACAGACTGACAGAGCATCTCGAGCATTAGAACCGACAGTCAGTTACAGAACCCGCAAAAAGTGGATCTGACTTTCCACGTCAGATAAAACATTGTAATTCTATTTATAGAGTTTTAATTTGTTTTAAATCATTACTTGAGGGTCAAGCAAGTAAATTGTAAATGTTTTAAATAATCCTAACAGATCTAAAACATAACTAACTAAATATCAAGGTTAAGTTGTAAACCTTGAATCTAGAGTTAACTTGAAAAGCGTGAATCAAGAATGGACCTAGAAACTAGTATATATAGATGTTCAATCTTTTGTAATAGATATAGAGTTAACAATTTATTGTAGCCACGAAGAGCATCTAAGTAGCATAAGTGAATTCATGCAAAGTTCAGAAACATATTATATCAGTTCTCAAGAACATGGACAAGGCTACCGACTAGAAGAGACAAGGTATCATTCAATCACTCAAGGTGATTACATATACATTGTAAGCTTTATAGGAACTGCTATCAGCAATTATAGATTTCATATACTATCATATCAACATTTATAATGTAGTTTCATTCTAACAAGTGCATCACATCAGAAATCCTTTAGTAGAAGGAGGACTTAATAGTTCTTGATAAATATCTTAACAGAGTGCACACCAAATGGTGTTGCTAAAGCTTCAAACGAAGTAGATCCTAACAGGTCTCCACTCTAATAATCCTAACAGGGAAGATCATCAGAAGTGATCAAATTGTAAGCCTTAACTAGATCCCTTCTTATCTGCAGATAGTGAAGTTTTGTGGGTGACATCCCCACCGCAGTTTTTACTTCCTAACCGGAGTTTTCTGTGATATCATATCTTGTGTTATGTGTTATTTACTTTCATGTATGTTTCTTGAATGTTCACACATGTAAAGAACTTATGTTATGATTTCACATATATAAATAAAGATGAACAGATAGATAGGTGAATATGCAAATATGATGACTCAAAGGATAATGGGCTAATCACATAAAAGTTTTAGAGGTACTGATTCACCCCTCCCCTCTTAGTACATCATTCCAGTAATTCCAACAATTGGTATCAGAGCTAAGTTTCTCTCTTGAAAAGCTTAAATACTTGAGAGAAAAGATCAAGACAATGGAAAAGTACAGATTGGACAAGACTATTGAGATTGAGCAGTTACAAATTTAGATTTACTATGAGTAGTACAAAGAGGCGAGAGTAAGCATGAGAAAGTTACTTGATGAAAGAAAGATTATGGCAACTAGGCTTGATGAAAAAGATTATCAAGAAGAGGAGATCCCAGATTACTTCAACTCAGCTGAATCAACAACAGGAAAAGCATCAGACACATCAGTAGAAGAGATCACAAGTCTATAAGAGGTCAATCTACATCTGACAGAGAAAATCAAGATGCTACAAATCGGTCAAGAGACTCAGATGGTAAAAATGATTGATGTCATGAATGATTCAAGAAAAGCTAAATTAGAGAGAACATTGGCTATTGATGATAGGAGAAAAATCATAGAGAAGCTATAAGAAAAATAATCAGAGATTCAAAGACTTACTGATCATCACCATGAGATTACCAATCAGATTATTCCTATGAGTCAAGAGGCAAACAGATTAAATACTGAACTCATTGAAAGAATACAGATCATCGGTGAGCTAAGAGAAGAAAATGAAAATCTAAAGCATGAAGTCAGAATTCAGAATCAACACAATGAATTAATCAAGAAAGCTAAAGATAGCAATAAAAGAATGGATGATTTTCTTGACGGACAAAGAAGAGTTAACAACTACACAGGTCTAGGGTATGCCGACAATGGAGAATCATCTAATCAATCAGATCAAAGGAATGCTTATGCAACACCTAGAACCAAGAAGTTTTCATGCAATCAATGTGGAAAACCAGGCCACACCTCAAACATTTGAAGAAACAAAATGAAAGGTATTCCTCAATCGCAATCTACTTTCATTGGTAATTGTTATAAATGTCACAAGAAAGGACACAAGACACATGGATGCATCTCTAAGGTGACAAATCAAAAGAAGGAAACCTACATGGAAAAGTATTGTCCTACCTACAAAATGAATGGACATACACATCAAGAGTGCTGGAAAAAGAACAAGAAAGCATGTACACCAAAAGAACCTGATAATAGCTATAAACTGAAAAAGAATCGCTAACTCATATGTTTGGGACCATAACACATGGGTAAACTACACAACATGTGGAAGGTATGGTCATATTTATGCCAACTGTATGAGAAAATGGACTAGAAGACCAAGAGGATGGACCAATCTAGGTATGGCATGTTTACATTGTCATAAGGTTGGACATGTGATAAAAGATTGCAAAGACCGACTGGCAGACACAAGCACTTATCCCAATGGAAACACCATTGATGAAATCAAGAAGATGACAAACAAGATGTGGAGAAAAGCTACAAACATTGAAGGTGCTGGAACAAGCAATGCAAATGATGACACCCCATCCAATGGATCTGGTGGCATCACTATTCCCAACTAAGTTGCACAAGTAAGTATGGAACTGCATTATGACAAGTTATATTATGCATTGGTTCCATTACACATTGATCATATTGACAAAATTAGCATTATTGAAGATGCACTATATTGTTACTTGTAATATTATTGAAAAATAATTCCATCGGTAAAAGGGTACCAATAAGCATCGGTGAACACACACAATAAAGTTGACACTACTTACCGAAATGTATCAGGCATTACACAAAATCCAAGTCACTAAGTGTAACCGACATACATCGGTGATCTTTGAGCTGACACAGGTTGTCATCGCCATCTTACCGACAATCATCAGTGAAATCACGAAAGCTACTAGCTACTCTAAAACTTTGCACCTACACCGGCGATGTTATTTATGCCTCGACCGATGAACTCAATCTTTGTACACTGACGAGTTGTTGGGCATTCATGACAACTTAGGGCACAAAAAGTTATAAAAGCGTGATGAAAGAACTCATTTCACACCCGTGATTTTTGAGCAACGAAGCAGAGTGATTGAAGAACAGATTGAAGTGCGACCTCAATAAGATTCAAAGATGACTCAATAGATTCATGAGCGATCACAGAGATTCAGTAAGTACCTACAATCACCGACCGGACTGTTTAAGTTACAGAAAGCCCTAAATTTCAAAATATGATGACATCTACTTCAAGAACAACAAAATTGAAAGATGATAAGAAGAAAATAATTAATATTATTAGCAATAGTACTTGTGTTGAACCTAAATACAAGTTATACCCAGAAATTGCATCGCAACCCGATGATTCTGGAGCATTCTCTAGAATTCCACCTAGGGTTTTTCTAGTAGATAACGTAAGGTCCTATATACATTGCAAGATCTCAGAATTAAGAGATCTAGACCTAGACAATTCCTATAAGGCACTATGTGATGAAACTGGAAACTTGAAAGAATAGCACAAGCATCTGGAAGTGAAAGGTCTGACAAATGCATTACACTTTCCTAGGGTTTTTAAGACCGAATGTGATGACATGTAAATGATTGAATATTTGATAATGTTAAGTTGAAGATGATGCAAGACATTAAATCAGTTAATGGTTTGTCATTGATGTCAACTTGATATCATTTGTACAGTCATGTACATAATGCCAAAGACTTTAGAGAATCAATGGAACAAAGATTATGCTTTCAACAATGCATAAAAGTCAAGTATTCACTAAGTGACAGACAACACCGATAGAGTGCACACCATCAGTAAAGGGAGAGAAAAAGTCACAGTGATAACCGACGAGCATAAGACAGTATTGCCCGAAAAAGCAAAATCACAAGATGCCCAATGAGCTGAAAATAGAGTTGCCTGACAAGAAAAATCCAATGATGCCTGACAGACGGAGATTTCAAAGCTAACTAGAGTTACACCGACAGAACTGGCAGTTTTCACTGACGATGAACTGCATAATTGACCGACAGAACAGAGAGTTTAGAAAATGAAAAAATATCTAGCTGGCAGAGCTTAAGGATAGACTTAACTGGTTGTTTTATTTGTTTTATTCGACCACATTTAAGTAATTGATTTAAAGAAGATTTATACAGTTGGCAAGAAGATAACTACGAGATAAATCAGGAGTTAAAGCCATAAATCAAATTGGTTGGATTGCTTTTCACGCCAAGAATCAAGAATCTAGAATTAAGGAATATCATGTCTATATAAGAGACAAGCATAATTCATTTTCGTAATCACTAATGACAAGCAATCACATACACATAAGGGGAGTGAATAGAAAGAGGATGCTGAAGAGAAACTGATGAAGGATAACTTCATACAGTCCTGATCAATCAAGCTAAGGGAGAGCTAAGGAATTCTGTAGACACCGACGAATAGTGAAGCACAACATCACAGAGAAAAAAGTGTGGAGTACAAAGAATTGAATTAATATATTGATCAGAGAGGTATTGTACTTAAATAGATATGAAAATATGCAATTCAAAGTTTCATTAGAAATAGGTCATAATGTTTCAGTTTAACCATTGAAACATCAAGTCTCTTAACATAGCAGGACTTAACCGTCTTCTATAATTGAGGTATATCCTAACAGATTGCCAAAAAGGTTGATTCATGAAAGTAGCATTGAAATTTCCTAAAGCCTATTGACAACCTAAGAAGAAGGTTGACTCAAGGATGGTAGCAAGATTTTCCTAAATCCTATTGACAGTCTAAGAAGGAGGCTGATTCAAGGATGGTAGCAAAATAGATGCCAGATACTAAGTGATAATCTCTATGTATAAAATCGTCTAACAAGGTCGCACTTAACAGTGTGTTTGTAACCTTTAACAAGGTTGGCTCCTAACAGGGCTCACTTTAGAAGAGTGAAAATTTGGGGTACCGGTCCCAGTGGTTTTTCCCTTAATAGGGTTTCCACGTTAAAATCTATGTGTTATGTGTGTATGGTTTATTACTTTATTGTTTTACATTTCACATATGCATTTGTGGATTGATTGGTATACTCTGCATATTTACTAAGTATCGGTAAATAAGTTTTACTCCTTATCGATTATCAAGGAGGATAAGGATAGACAAGGTAAACTGAGAGACAGTTAATTATTTCAAAGTATTTCATGGCATGCATCTTGTAGGGACTTAATAATCTGAGGTGTATTGATTAGTGGATTAAAGTTTAAAGGATAAATTTTTGAGGCCACTGATTCACGCCCCCTCTCATTTATTACTAACGATTGGTATCAGAGCTTGTGTGCTCAGAAGGAAGGTTTCAAGACCTAAGTAAAGATCACAAGATGAATAGACGAGATGTGCCCAAGCTGAACAAAGACAACTTTGCTTCATGGAAAAGCAGGATAAGACTCCACTTATCAGGTATTGGTAATGATGTTACTCAATACTTAGATACTGAATATGTGTTGCCTACAAGACCATTGACAGTAGATCAATTAAGAGTGAAGCATGAGCATAACTGCATGGTTATAGAGCTTTCTTCCTCACTCTCTGATGCCAAATTTGAAGATGTCAAAGATTGCACAACTGCAAAGAAAATGTGGGACAAATTGAAGCTTGTACATGTAGGTGATACAAATGTTCTGAGAGCCAAGGAAGAAAGCCTTAGAGGAAAGTTTGATGATCTCATAATGAAACAAGGAGAAAACATCACTCAGTACAACACAAGAATAAAAGTAGTCAATGCTATACGAGGCGTTGGAGGTACACATGAAGAGGAAACAGTGGTAAGTAAAATCTTAAGAACCTTATTACCTGTATATGCTATTAGAGTCTCTTCTATTCAAGAAATGAGAGCAGTTACAAACAATACAGTTACTCTTGATAGCTTAATTGGTAGACTGATTTCATTTGAGATGAATAACTTTGACAAGTGTCTTACCAAGTTTAGAGTCTTCATTTAAGTCTTCTATGAAAATAAGCAAATCCAATCATAGAAACTCATCTAGAAGGGACAGTGAAAGTGAAAGTGAAGAAGAAGATCTAGATGAAATAGAAGAACTTATGGCTAGAAGAATACAAAGAGGCAAAGGTAAATATAAAGGCAAGTTACCACTTGTATGCTTTAATTGTAAATAAATTGGACACTTTGCTACTAGATGTCCTAACAGAAGAAAATACGACAGAAGTGATGATAGATCTTTTGAGAAGAAATCTGACAGAGGTGATAACAAAGATTACAGAGGTTACCGAAGATCAGAAAAGAAGGGTACCCGAGACTACAAGGATAAAGGAAAGAAGGCTAGCTACCTAACTGCTTGCAAAGATGAAGATACTGACACCAAACCTGATGATGACATTGAGATGGTATTTGTAGCTGTGAAGGATGATTCAAATGAAGATGAAAGGTATGAAGAAACTGCACTCATATCTAAGGTTAGTAAGAATGATATCTAGATTATAGATAGTGGCTACACTCACCATATGACCAATGACAAAGAAAATTTTAACACTTTTGAATATTATAATGGTGGTACAGTAAGAATGGGAAATGATACACCTTGTCCAGTTGAAGGTAAAGGAACAATAATGCTGAATAAC
>MU226316.1:855635-875400 GCA_018584345.1 Thuja plicata
CTATTTGATATTACATTAGATTCATATATGTATGAATGTGGATCAGTTTGTTTTAAGTGTTTAATTTTGAAGATCTGATTCACCCCCCCTCTTAGTATCTTGCTTTCCCATTATTGTATTTCCAACATACATACACACACACACACACACACATATATATGCACATATATATATATATGTATGCATACATACATACATACATATATGCATATGTGTGTGCGCATACCCACACACACATGTATATGTATGTATGCATGTAAACACACACACACACACATATATATGTATGTATGTACACATACATATATACACACACATACATATAAATAAATACATAAACACATGTGTGTATATATACATATAATATGTATATATGTATATATATACACATACACATACACATACACATACACATACACATACACATACACATGCACATGCACATGCACATGCACATGCACATGCACATGCACATGTATACATGTGTGTGTGTGTGTGTGTCTATATTACACACACACACACACACACACACACACATATACACATATGTATGTATGCATGTATATGTATATGTATATACGTACATACATACATATTTAAATAGGGAATACCTCCCTTAAGTCTAGAAGAGCCTAAAAGTGCAAAGGAGAACAAGCCATTACCTCTAGCTCATTGGCCATTGACACGAGAGTCTTAATCATTGAAGATATCTATTTTATAGGGACAAGAAAACTAACCATTGGGAACACAAAAAAATTGCACAATATATTGTGATAGGAGTTTATGTAGGAAAGAAAAGAGAAATATCCAAAGATGGAAATGGTGGTGAAACTTCATCAAAGATGATACCAAATAGAAGATAAATGTTCTCAATGGTGTATCCCAAATTAGCAAGGTGGGATTCTAAAAAAGAAAGGAAATATCGAGTAGATATTGGTTCAAATCACCTCCCACTTTTTTTTTTGGTTGATGTTGTTTAGGGTTGTTAGATATTTTTAGGGTGTGTGAGGATCTCTTAGGGATGATCCCAATAAGAGCTAAGGGTCATTGGATCTAATCATGACCTCTTTTTGTTTGTAAGAGCACAAGTTGCTCATAGGACCTAAAATGTTGTCAAAAGTGCCAAAAGTGCAAAAAGGCACCAATTATGGTCACATGTGGTAATTTTTTCACCTAGGTTCCCTAATGTCATAATTAGGATCCTAGGATAGGTTAGAGTGGTTAATGTTGGCCATAATTTCCCAAAATGCAAAAAATACAAAAAAATTGTTGAGCAACTTTCAAAAGTTGCTCGGGCAACTTTTGCTGCTTACAAAAAGTTGAAAATGGAAAAGGAGTTAGTTATAACCACCCATGCTTGGTTATTTGATCATGGATTGAATATTTTTAAGGATAATGAAGATTCTAGTTGCAGACCACATGATCGTACAGATTGTACCTTTGATTTCTTACTATTTTTTCTCATTTGTTGCATTGTTTTAGACTTGTATGACCGTGTATGGATTAGATTGTCAATATTTATTGCATGGTTGATTAGAGTTTTGTTTTAGTTTTCCATTCCATTTTTTTTTTGTACTGAGGTGGTGTGGTTGTAGAGATAATCTAGGTTTTCTGTAACTGCTCCATTAAACCCCCATTTTCAGGGTTGTGTGTAAATAATGGCTCTAACCTAAACATCCACTGTGGAAAATGACTAAAACTTGGTGGAATTTTAGGTTAGGTTCTGTAAATAAATATTTTTCCAAGAATAGGGTGTTTGCAACGGAACCCTATTTTTAAAGTGATGTCCTAGGTTGACTGCTTGGAGTAAGTGAGCTAGGACAATGAGTAGATTGAATTAAAACTGTGCATTCATAGCCTTGTACAAACACCTAAGTGACATGGATGGGATCCTTAGAGTGTCCCCTTGAATTATCAATTGATGTTAAAATTTGTGGTAATGGTTGCAGGCAGATTTGAAGCGATTTGTTCAGACTGGTCTAGAGGCTTAAAAGATAGCCTAGAAACTAGGGCTTGTTAGAAACTAGGGTTGTGGGTGTCATAAGAATTTGAAGCTTTGGATTCTTGTAGTTATTGGTGATAGAAAAAATATGAATATAAAATTCCATGGGGTTGTGTGGAAGAATTTAGAGTAGAACCCTCAAAATAGTGAAAATACACCTAATGTAAATAGGCCTAATTCAGGTCTACCATAGCAACGATAGTGTAAAGCATTCTAGGGTATCTATAAGTTCATGAAAATTATCCATTGAACACATAGGAGTCCTATGAAGATAGGAGAGGACTAGGAGCATTCCTAGAAGAAGATCCTAACCAGGGGCTTGGAGTTCTAGGAGGGAGAAGTAGGAAACTAGTGAACTAGAAAAGGGCTAGTTAAGTGTAAGTTGGCACTTGTCTTTCATCAATTAAACTACACCTAGGAGGAAAGTTGAATTAGGAGTATTGGAGGCTCAAGAAGGTGAAGAAGACACTAGAGATTGGATCCATTGGATGGTTTGAAGAGGTAATACCAACTAGGAGGTGGGAAAACACCTCGAAACCAAGCCTCTCTGCATCAGATATGCATCCCAATGAGGTGGATTTGGAAAGACAAAAGCAATGTCTTAATGCATCCTATTGACATGGATGATCAATGATTCAATACATGATGCAGTTGTACGAACATGTGAAACGGAGATAAGTCCTCAATACAAGCCATGTGAATACATTATTTGTTTACATATAATGGTTTCTCAAAAGATGTATAAGTGAGAATATGTGATGGTTTTGTAGGTGATAAAACTAGAGGCTTGAGTAAGGGAATACCATGATCAAGAATAATTTGCTTCTTTTCTTCAACTTTACGATGGATGTAATATTTTTGTGTATGCATTTTATTTCCACAATATCCACATTTGTTTTTCCATTTACTAGGAGGATTAAAAAGAATAATCAAATGGAAAGGATTTAGTGTGAGAGACATGTTCACATGGACCAACCTAAAAAAAGTACAAACACTCAAATTGTCCCTGTGATTAAAGATCCCCCCAATTCTTCCACATTACAAGTTAGTGTGTTTTAAAATGCAAAAGGATCCAATATGTGGGAAACATCAAAACATTAAATTTTACATAAGTATGGTACTTGATTTTGAGCTACCAATCAATAAATATTACAATCTGAGTTCCCATAAATGTTGTCTATTTTAAATATCATTGCATTAAAATTTAAAAATTATATTATGACGTAAAAAAACCTAGTAATCCAAGAACTTGTTGGAATTGACAAAAAAATGTTTTTTTCCAACAAAGCTATCCACTCTTGAAGTAAAGACCATCCAGCTTGCAAGTTATGACTAAATGCAAAATCCCCCTTTTTTAACTAGCACTTAAAAGTTGGTATAAACCACAAACTATTTAACGTAGAAATACCCTCCTCCCTTTATAAATGGTTTTATTATTCCAAAATGGCTAACATACTACTAGATATTAACATAAATGCTATGTGACACAATTATAAGAATTCTAATAATTAATATCAACAAGCACCTATAGAGGATATGGGTTTTCATGTGGATTATAGAGGTTAACCTGCTTGGAGTAGTCTAAACAAATCCCCTACAAAGAATGTGTTGACTTGTTGGGAGAACTACTAAACATGGAACTCTATTAAGGAGGCTTGGGAGATTTTTATCCAATTTAAATTTGTGAGGTAATGCTTTTTGTAGAACATGTGGGGAAGAAGGAGGTGTTACAATAGAATCATGAGGGTGTTGCAACTCTGAATGAAGAGAAAATGGCTAGTGTTGATATGTTGGTGATGTTGATATTACTAGGCCTGATGGAATGCTAGAGGGTGTTACTATGAAGACAATAGTGTATGCACCATCTTCAAATATGACTGCAGAGTCTTAACCCTCCAAACATGTCAACATGCCAAAAATGTTGACCAAGGGTTCACCACAAATTGGAAAACCCATGAATATATCCTACAAAGAGATGAAAAACCAGAGAAACTCCTTGATGCAGGGACATCTCCCCTTCAATTTTGGTTTTCTTTCTATTCAGATATGATGTAGGAGCATCTTGTGATCTTTCAATCTTGCATCAACCCAAAAAAACATTTACTTTCAATAGTTAGTATGTTTTCTTTCAGTCTAGTGTTTCTGTTGGTGATAGATCTATACTTTTTTTTTGTTGCGGTCATGGCTTCGTGTTGGATCATTTACTATGATCGCACCTCTTTTGGTTTCATTGTGCGAGAGTTGTTGCAGATTCTTTGTGGGATTGTATTGTTCTTTGTTGTCAATCAGTGGTTGGGTTTCCAATCTTTTTCCTGATCTACCAGTTGGTTTTTCATAACGTGATCATGCCAACTCAATGATACATTTGAGGCCGACTTATTTGTATGATCACTTCTCTTATTATTTTTTATTGGAGGTTTTTCCAATTGATGTGGGTACAAACCTAATTGTTGTAACATTTTTTCTTATTCTTGGAAAATGTGATCTTTACTAGGTCGACCGATGACTGTAATTGCTATTTAAGCTTATGGACTTGTTCCTAAGGGGAGAGAGTTTTCATAAGATTATCTAGTGCATCTTAGCTAGGTTTTGTAAGATATTTATGATCTAATTAGACATGTATGTTTGGCATGTGAGACTGCATGTTTTAGATCTATTGTAATTGATTCACCAATCATAATCAAAGGTTGGTCTCTCATTTTCTCATTGTTGGCTTGTTGTTATTATTATTTCTATTATGTTGTGTTGGTTGCAAGGATCAGACTAATCTTTTGAGGTTTCTCCATCCTTGAATGCATCAAATGTTATTAGAGCTTAGGATTTGCATCCGTAGGGTTTTCTTGTGGGGTGGCGGTCAAGAAAATCTGACCCACAACGACTGAGGATTGTGAAGATGACCAGGAGAAATGCTAGAGGTGGAGCACAACATGGAGATCTAGTTATTTTGGATTTTTTGAGGCAAATAGCTACAAAATTAGAAGAAGTAGAGACAACCAAAAGGAGAGGAAAACATATAGAAGATGTAATTGATTAAGAAGGATATGAACATAATAAGAATGAAGCAGTAGAAGGATAAAACTAGGAGGCACAACCTGAGTTGCATCAAGGAGAGGAAAGATTTGTTAGGGAATTGACTAATATTAATCAGAGACCTCATGTCAACCCACCTAATTATCATGGTAACCTAGATGCTGATGAGTTGATAGATTGGATCATAGAGATGGATAACTATTTTGAGCTTGAGGGAGCCAATGAAGACAAGAAAGTTAGGTATGCATTTACCAAGTTGAAAGGACACGCATCCCTATGGTGGGAACATTTGTAGATAGGTCAGAAAAGAACAGGTAAAGACAAGATAAAATCATGGGATAGGATGGTGACCAAGTTAAAAGCTAAGTTTTAAGCTGAGGACTATCAAGTAAGTTTGTTTAGAAAGTTGCAGAACTTGAAGCAGAGAGATTTAAGTGTTAAGAGTTATACTAAGGAGTTCTAAAATTTGAACATCAGATCTGGTCATGTAGATGATGAAGCTAAACAAGTTTCTCACTACCTTAATGGTTTGAGGATGTCAATCCAAGATGAAGTCAATCTAGTGCAGATAAGGAGTGTGGAAGAGGCTTACAAGTGGGCCTTTAAGGTTGAAGAGAAGTTGAACACAAGGCATGAGAAAAGACAAAGAGGAAGAGGTGGAAGATTTCAAAGAGGTAGAGGTAGATCTACTATAGATTAGAGTAAAATTGAACTAGAGTTAAGGACACCAGTTGGTATATGAGGAATAATAGGAGTTCCTATTGGAATGAAGGGAAAGGAAGTGGTGAAAGAAGGAAGTTCAGTAGCACTTGTTTCAAATATGGTGAATCGAGGGATAAAGCCTTTGAATGCAAGCAAGGTAACTTGGAGAAGAAAGCAGAGGGTAGTAGGAGAACAACATTTATTGATGAAGAGTCCACTAGTTTAGTGAACAATAATAAAGTAGAGGAAGGTGCAATCTTGATGACTAGGAGGATCCTATATCATGGAGAACAAGAGAAGGATTTTGTACAGAGGAAGAATTTGTTCAAAACAAGATGTAAGGTACAAAACAAGGTGTGTAATGTTGTCATAGATAGTGGCAGTTCTGATAATCTTTCTTCAGAGGATTTAGTTGAAAAATTAAAGTTTCAGAGGACAAAGCATCTAAGCCATATCAGATTTCCTGGATTCAAGATGAACATAAGGTATTGGTAATTGAATAATGACTATTTAAATTCAAGATTAGGAAGTATTATGATGAAGTTTTGTGTGATATTATGCCTATGGATGTGTGTCATGTCTTGTTGGGTAGACCATGTGAATATGATAGGCAAGCCATACATATTGGGATGAATTTTTTTTTTTACCTTTAGAGGAACCTCTTAAGAGTGAAGTATGTACCAATGCAAGAATTTGTCTAGTGGATGGCAGGAAGTTTTTGGATGGCATGAAGCATAAAAATGTGTGTTTTTATTTAGTACCTAAGGAGTCTAAGAATAATGTTTTTATAGAAGAATGTTCTAAAGAAATCACTAGATTTTGAATGAGTATGTTGATATCATATATGATAATGTACCTAATGGATTACCATCGGTAAGTAGTATTAGTCATTGCATGGATTTGATACTAGGAGCTGGTCTTCCTAATAAAGAAGCATATAGGATGACACTAATAAAGAATGAAGAACTCAATAGGAAAGTGCAATATTTATTGTAGAGAGGGTTGATCAGAGAAATTCTAGGCACATGTGCAGTACCTTCTGTATTGGCACCTAAGAAAGACGGACAATGGAGGATGTATACTGATCCAAGAGCCATTAATCAGATTAAAATTAAGTACCAGTTTCCTTTACCTAGGATGGATGATTTGATGGATGGAGCTAAGTATTTTACCAAGATTGTCTTGAAGAATGTATATCATCATATTAGAATCAGAGAAGGTGGTGAGTGGAAGACTACATTTAGGACAAATAAGGGATTGTATGAATGGTTGGTAATGCCTTTTGGATTGTCTAATGTATCTAGTACTTTTATGAGGTTAATGAATGAAGTCCTAAAGAAATTATTGGGTAAGTATGTCATTGTATATTTGGATGACATTTTGATCTTTAGTAAAAGAAAAGAGGAACATTTGATGCATGGTAGACAAGTATTGTAGAGATTGATAGAAGAGAAGTTGTTGATAAACATAAAGAAGTGTACTTTCATGAAAGAGGAGTTAGTATACTTGGGATTTTTAATATCTACTGAGGGATTGAAGATGGATCTTGAGAAATTGAAATCCATTTTTGAATGACCTACACCTATGAGTGTTGGAGAAGTAAGATAATTTCATGGGTTAGCTAGTTTCTATCAGAAGTTCATTAGAAACTTTAGTTCAATCTGTGGACCGATGACTGAAATTATGAGAGGAGATAGAAAAGAATTCAAATGGACAAATGTAGCACACAAAAGTGTTGAGTTGTTGAAGCAAAAGGTGATTGAACAACCAGTACTAGCTTTACCTGATTTCAATAAGGCATTTCAAGTAGACTATGATGCTAGTGGAAATACAATTGGAGCTTTCTTGACTCAAGAAGGAAGAATTGTTTCTTATTTCAGTGAGAAATTAAATGATTCCAAGAGAAGGTATTTAGTGTATGATCATGAATTCTATGCTATAATCCAAGATTTGAAGAAATGGAGACATTAATTGTTACCTAAGGATTTTGTACTATATATTGATCATCAACCATTAAAGTATTTGAGTAGATAAGGTAAGTTGAATCAGAGACATCTGAGATGGGTTGTGTTTTTGTAGAGCTATACATTTGTGCTAAAATATAAGAGTGGTGTAGAAAATAAAGGTGTTGATGTTTTGAGTAGGAGAAGAAATATGTTGACTGAGATAAAGATTGCAGTAATGGGTTTTGATGAATTGAAGACCTTGTATGAGAAAGATCTAGACTTTGCTGAATCATGGAAGGCTTGTAAAGAACCTACTGTCACAGATAGAAGTAAGTGGTTGGATTATTTCATTCAAGATGGAATTTTTCTTAGAGGTAATGAGTTATGTATACCTAGGAGTTCCATGAGAGATAATCTAATTAACGAGAAACATAGTGGACGTTTAGCAGGACATTTTTGCATTGATAAGATAATAGATTTGGTGAGTGAGAATTAATTTTGGCCACAAGTTCAGAAGGATATGAGGAATTTTGTACAGAGTTGTAAGGTATGTCAAATTGCAAAAGGAAGTAGTCAGAATGTATGGTTGTATACACCTTTGATAGTACCAGTCAGACCTTGGGAGGAGATTAGTATGGATTTTGTGCTTGGTTTGCCAAGAACACAGAGAGTCTATGACTCAATTTTTATAGTTGTGGATAAGTTTTCTAAAATGGAACATTTTATTCCTTGTAAGAAGACTAAAGATGCAGTGCATGTAGCTGATTTTTTTTTCAAGGAGATTGTGAGATTACATGGATTACCTAAGAGCATTATTTCTGATAGGGACAGTCAGTTTGTTGGGTATTTTTGGAGGACACTTTGGAAGAATATGAAAGTTGATTTGAAGTATAGATCTACTTTCCATCTAAGAGTTTAGGGAACTTGTTGAGGTTTTTAGTTGGAGATAAGCCTAGAAATTGGGATTTTGTTTTACAATAGGAAGAGTTTGCATATAAAAATTTAGTAAATAGAAGCACAAGGAAGACACCATTTGAAGGGAGTAGCACACTTAAGGGTTATTAGTCATGATGTTAAGAAGAGTGTTGAAGGAGAGGAATTTGTAGAGGTCATGAGATAATTGCATGAAGAGGTGACACATCATTTGGAGGAAATGAATCAAGCTTATAAGAGGAGAGTAGACATGAAGAGGAGACAAGGAATTTCAAGTGGGAGATGAAGTTATGATGTACTTGCAGAAGGGTATATTTATAGTTGGTACTTATAATAAGTTGAAGATGAAGAAGTTTGGTCCTTGTAAGATCTTGAGGAGATTTTATTCAGGGAATGCATATGAAGTGGAATTACCTCAAGAAAATGGATATATCACCAATCTTCAATATTGCTGATTTGTATGAGTATCATGAATCAAATAATGGTAGCAGTGGAGGATCAAATGTTGGAAAATAGTGTCCTAAGAAGCAGATGGAGCAGATAGAGAGGATTTTGGATAGTAGAATTGGTTGAAGTACAAGAGGTAAGCAGTATATGGAATATCTAGTCAAATGGAAGGATAGACCAGTGGAGGATTCTTCATGGATTTCTCAGGCTAAGGTTGACCAATTTGATTTCCCTTTGGCCCTAACAAAGTGAGGGACTCACTTTTAAATTACCCTGAGTGTCTGATGTAAGAGTATCTTAGGATCTTGAAATCTTGCATCAACTAAGAAAAACCTTTTCTTTTAGTAGTCACTTCTATTTTCTTTCAGTCTAGTGTTTCTGTCGGTGATAGATCTGTACTTGTTTTTGGTTGCATTCATGGCTATGTGTTCATGGTTTCATGTTGGATCATTTACTATGTTCTCACCTCTTTTGGTTTCATCGTGTGAGAGTTATTGCAGATTCTTTGCGAGAATGTAATGTTCTTCATGTTATCGATCAATGGTTGGGTTTCAAATCTTTTCCCAATCTACTGGTTGGTTTTTTTGAGCATGATCATGCTAGCTCAATGATACGTGTGAGGATGACTTATTTGTATGATCGATTCTCTTATTTTTTTCATTGGAGGTTGTTCCAATTAATTCAGGTCTAGACCTAATTATTGTAATGTGTTTTCTTATTCTTAAAAAATGTGATCTTTACTAGGTTGACCGATGATTGTAATTACTATTTAAGCTTATGCACTTGTTCCTAAGGGGAAAGAGTTTTCATAAGATTATCTAGTGCATATTGGTTAAGAATTGTAAGAGATTTTTGATCTAATCAGGCGTGTATGTGTTGGAATATATGATGGAGTGATGGTAAGTAAGTTTTGGAGATGTCATGATACATATTTGACTACAAGATGATCATTTATTATGTCATCATTGATGTCAACTATTGAATTTGTGTTCTTATTGTATTGTCAAGCATAGTTGTGATGAATAAAGGGTTGCAGTGAGTTTCAATGGTTGTTATCTTTATGGGAGACTTAGGTGTGTCTCTGTATGCAGTAAAAATATGACCTACATGTTGCAAGCCACAAACATGCAAGATTTAGGCAAAATAAAGATTCAACCTAAACTAAACATTTTCAACCTAAGCATGCAACAAAATAATAAATATTCACCACAACCTCCGATGAGCTAAAAAAAAGGGTACCCAATCAACCTTGTTTGATTTTCTCTTAGAGAATTTGTGGGTGTGCTCTCCCAAAACAATTTTAATAATCCCACTATTATGCAAGATGAAAAATAATAAATAAATGATGGATTGGAGCACAAGTATGTGGAACTTGCCCCAAATCTCACAATCATGAATGCAAATGAAAGACATATTTTAAGAATACAAATGCAAGAGATTACCAACTAGATTCAAATGAAAACTAAACTAAAGATGAGGATGAAAGATTCAAGTTAAACTATGAAATTAAATCTAGATTATTATGCAAACAATGAAGTCTAAACTAGGATGAAAGTGCAACAACTATGAAAATGAAATTGATAAGAATGCTACAATGTTTAAGTGCTCAAATGTGCATGTGCTCAAGTATACAAGTGTTCACAATTAATTTCAAATTCTTACATTACTAGTTGCAACATGAGGAGTGAGGCCTCCTTTTATGGACTTGTCATGAAAATGAAGGGCTAAAATTAAGAGGTGGAAAATGAGTGCCTAATATTAAAGGGTTTGGTAGGGTTTGACTTGGGTGAAGGAGATTAAGAGACAAAAGGGATGAGTGGCTAGGATTAAGTGGTGGAAGGGAGGTGTTGAATTTTCAAGTGGAGGGAACATGAATTTAAAAAAGTCACATGTGTGTGCAAGTGATTAAGACTAAAAGAGTTTTTATTACTTTTTAAGTGTAATTAGAGGGAATTTAGCCAAAAGCAAAGAGAAGTGAGATTTAAATTAAATTAGATTTAATTTAAATGAGGTTTAGAATAATTTTAGAGAAATGGAGAGATTTAAATAAATAAAATTTATTTAAATAAGGAATATGGAGGAAACATATATCAAAATAGAATTTTGATACATTAAAGGTAGTATTAAAATTAATTAAATACAAGGTGATAAATTTATTTAATAAAATTAAATAAATAATCAAATATAAAAATTAAATATATTTTTATAGGCAATATTAATTAAATTAATATAGAAATGAAGAGGGAAAATTTTGGGTGTCTACATATTGCCCCTCTTTGATGTAGCATCATGAAATCCTCTATCAAGGTGACACTTTGTCAATTGTTCAAAGTCCTCTAGCAAGGCTACTCTTAATAGGGTAAAGGTCCTAACAGGCCTTAGGAAAATCCCTTAACGAGGTAGCACCTACCAATGTTGTTGTAAACTCCTAACATGGTTAACCTCCTCATAGGGTGTACTTCAAAAGAGTGCATCATGTAGCAGGTACTAATTCCAACCATGGTTTTCTCCCGATTTGGGTTTTCATGATTTAAATTTGTGTGTCAACTTTGTGGATGGAGTTGCATGTTTATGATTTTCATTTTTTGTAATTAAGGTTAATATTGTGAATGTTGGTTTAATTTTAAGAGGTTATAAGGGTGGATTATTTAGTATATTACTGATTCACCCCCCTCTCAGTAATTTGATTTTAGGACTAATAGTATGTCTGGCATGTGAGACTGCATATTGTAGATCTATTGTAACTGATTCACCAATCATAATCAAAGGTTAATCTCTCATTTTCTCATTGTTGGATTTTTGTTCTTATTATTTGTGTTGTGTTGGGTGCAAGGATTAGACTGATCTTTTGAGGTTTTTCCATCCTTGACTACATCAAGTTATTTCTTTTCTTTGGTTCATTTTTTATTGTGTGGTGTTTGGAAGTGTTTTGTTGTTCTTTTTTTGGTCTTATTGTCATTTGGTGTTGTACAGGGAATATCCTATCACCAATATATAGTTTGGAAGGTGTTTGCACTTCCTATTGTAGAGATAAATGAATCTCTTTGCTTTCTCTATCATCATCAAAGATGTGGTTATGATACCATGATTGACTATTGATTTCCTTACATGATCAACAATGAACCTGGCAGTTGGGATTTATAGTTGAATTGGTTTCTAGAATCTAATAAGTTCACAAATGAAGAGGCACAACAAGGGGATATTATCACTAGATGAAATTTGTGAAGAGGAGGCCGACGGGTGAAAAATGATAAAAATAAAGGATATTGAAAGAGATACAAAATGTCTTGGCTACAGATTAGAAATTGGGTTTTTGATGTTTGTAATAAGAGGTCGACTGTATATGGTAGAATCATATGTAATGCCAAGATTTTATGAAGCTTGTATAAGTTTATTGTAGAGGCATATTGTCTAAACTTTTTAAAGGGATTTTAATTAATAAAGGTTGCAATTTCAATTCTTGTCTTTCGGTGTGTGTGTGTGTGTGTGTGTGTGTGTGAAAATACTATTAATCATTCATCTTGAACTTCCTATCACTATTTCTATTGTAATTATTTTATTTTTAATTAACTGTGAGACTAATTTAGATAGTAACCAACAAGACTTGCCATCACTCCTACAACCAAAAAAAGTGGTTCGCAATTCCTCTAAAAATTTTCTAAGAAAAGAAAATAGAACTTGATGACTTGTATGCTAAATAATCAATGCAAATAAATAACCAAAAAAGTCTTCCAAATAGGTTGAGAAGGCCACAAAAATATGACAACAAATAAAATTTTGACCAGGAAAGTGTAATGGTAGGGGGCCTAATAGCCTTATGCAAAAAAACTATTTCCAACAAAAAATTTGACCAAAAAAATTGATGGCCAAAGAGTCGTATGACCCTCTACTTTTTTTTCCTTTTTCTACAATTTTTATGGATAAGAGTGATTTTCTTTTAAATTTGAATATTACCAAAAAAGATGAAATAAAAGGTATTTATTTATTTTCCAAGCCATATGAACATGATGGGGGTGTTCTTTTCGCTCTATAATATTATGTTGATGAGGATTTGTGTGGTAATCATGTTTATAATATAATGACTATATGATTATGACTCTGATATTGAAAAGCATGGAAATAAGATTCACTAGCCTAAACTTTCAAACTAGGGATCAAACCCACTCTCATCAACCTTTTCATTAGAGGATGAATCAATTGGACTAACTTCAAATAAGTTGAGATAGGTAAGAGTTGGGAACAAATGAATTATTATGTAATTGTACTTAGTTATCCTTTGTTAGAGATTTATTAATGTGATTAGATAAGATGAAGCAATAATTAGGTCTAAACAATGACCAATATAAATAGTAAGCTATAGATCAGATATGTAAACACTTTGTTCAAATCTGGAAAGAGAAATTAGAAAGGAACCTACCATTGAATATTAAACCTAATAATGGGGGATTATGTCAAATAGGCAACCTATCCCCGTGATGTCTAGTGGATTCCAACTTAGGATCATGTAACTATGACAATCTCTTTAAATTTTCATAGGAAAGTGCTAGACTATGTCAGTAATCATTAATATTGTGATACTTTTGAAGTAGGATAACATAGGTAGCATGTTCCCATCACCAATTTTTGACCATTAGAGGGTCTAAATTTGGGCCCATTTTCCCCTCACCAATTTTTTTATTAGATGCTTTCACCAAGACAGAAGAGAGACAAGAAAATACTAATCCCGTAGGGAATTAGGATCTCATCTATCTAAAATTCCAAGATAAAAGGAGCAATGTGATCAACATATGTTACACACACATGGATCATGCAAGAAGAAAGTGTTAGTAATAACTGAGGGAGGGGGGGTGAATCAGTGGCCTCAAAAATTAATCCTTAAATTAACCCTTTAAACTTATAACCACAAATTATGTCTCAAGTTATCTTCTGTCCTACAAGATGTATGCCTTGAAATACTTATATCAATTTACTACTTGTCGGATTGCTTTGTTAATCTCTCTTCTGTATGTTTACCGATAAGCAGTCATCTATTTACCAAAACACAGTAAATATGTAGAGTATATCGATCAATCCAGAATTAACTATGTAAGATACAAAATAGTAAAGAAATGAATCATACACACATAACACATAGGTTTTTAATGTGGAAACCCTATTAAGGGAAAAACCACTAGGACCGGTACCCCAAATTTTTACTCTTCTGAGTGAGCTCTATTAGGAGCCAACCTTGTTAAAGGTTACAAACACACTATTAGGAGTGACCTTGTTAGAGGATTTAGAAATAGTTTGTCAACTAGTATCTGGAATCTAATGCTACCATCCTTGATCAAACACTCACTTGGCTTGTCAATAGGTATCGAGCATATCCAATGCTACTTTTGTGATCAAACTTTTTGATACTCCTTGGGATGTATCTCAATTGTAAAATACTTTTAAGTCCTGCTTGGTTAAGAGACTTATATGCTTCAATGGTTAAACTAAAACACTAATGATATGTTCATACATACAACTCAATTGTAGATTTTCAGATCTATTATAAGGCCATTACCTCTTTGATCAATATAATCACTTATACCTTTGCTCCACACTATTCTACTCTGTGATGCTTGTCTCACTATTCGTTGGTGTCTGTAGAATCTATCTCTTTCCTTAGCTTGTTGATCAAGACTGAATGAAGACTTTCTTCTCCTTTAGATTTTCTTTAGCATCTTTCCTCTATTATCTTGTTCACCCCATAATTAGTAATGAATTAGGTTTGTCTCTATATAGACATGATTTCCCCTTTTCTTGGCTTTCTTGATTCTTGGCGTGTTCCAAAATTATTGCCAATAGATTTAAAGAAAACTCTTGATTTATCTCATAGAGATCTTCTTTCCAATTGGACAAATCATCTTTAAATCACTTACTTATCTCTAGCTTTATCTAGATGATTAAAACAATGATAGGTATCCATTAACTCTATCTTTAGCTTCTTGACAGCTAAGCATTTTGTCATTTTTTAAACTCTTTATTCTGTCGATCAACACTTCAGTTAGTCATCGGTGATAATTGACTGTTCCATCGGTGTGAATTCAGTTGTCATCAGGATCTTCGTCCTCTATTTTCTTCATCAGGCAACACTGAAATTCTGTCTGTCGGGTTACATTGTGTTTTTCTCATCGGGCAACACTATAACTCTTCTCATCGGTAATGTTGTGCATTAGCTCGTCGGATAACACTGTGACTTTTCCTTTTTACTCTGACCGTCGGTGTGTACTCCGTTAGTGTATATAGTCACTTAGTGAATACTTGACTTATATGCATTACTGATAGCATAGCCTTGATTCAATGGTTCTTTGAAGTCTTTGGCAATGTTTCCATGACCATAAAAATTATATCAAGTTGACATCAATGAAAATATAATACATTAAATGATTTAATGCCTTGCATGATCATCAAATTAATATCTTCAAACATTCAATCAGTTACATGTCATCAATCTCTCCCTTTGGCATTGATGGAAACATACTACATTATCATACTATACTATTACTAATACAATATCAAATATATAGTTTCATCAAGATTTTCTAATGTAACTAATACAAATGTTTGGCTATCGGTGAGCTCAAATAGCTTTGATTTGATTCTTGCATCTTTCTTTCTTTCTTCAATCCCTTTACTGGATAGATGTAGAGTATTTCTTTCTCTGATGTAATGTGGTCTCCTTCTATGTCAAATTCTCTCTCTTTGACTGTTCTCCTTTCTTGTGATGTGTCTTGTTAGTATTTCTCTTCCTTTGTGTGTACTCTCCCTTTCTTGTTACATCTCTCCCTTTGGATGCTTTGATGGATATTATCTCTTCGTGATATTATAATGGATAAAATCTCTCCCTTTGACAATAATGCCAAACAAACATTTTTGCAAACACAGATTTTGTCAAATGGATCCTTTCTATCCATAATATATTCCTTGAATTTCCCAATCCATCAGTAATAACTCTGGTGCTTGGAGTAGATAAATACGTTGTTGTGTATAGTTGTATCTTTGTAGTCCATCTCTCTGCTTGCATCAACATGAATGATATTTTGATAATATACAGGCTAATGCAGCCTTCTAGTCAGCTTACTGACTAGTAGACAAGGGTATGACCCCTAGTCTCTTTCTCAAGTATTCAAATGCATCCTTGGGTAGTGGCTTGGTGAAGATATTGGCCAATTGTTCCTTTGATTGCACATACTCAAGTATCACTTCATTTGCCTGAACTTGTTCTCTCAAATAATGATACTTGATGGCAATATGCTTTGTTTTATCATGCATGACTGGATTATTGGAAATGTTTATTGTACTTGTATTATCACAATAGATAATTACTGGTTCTAAGATTTTCATATGCATACCTTCCATTAACTGTTTGATCCATGCAATATTTGAGCAGTTTGTAGTAGCAACAACATACTCTACCTCTACAATAGATTGAGAGATGCATCCTTGCTTCTTGTTGATCCATGTGATAAGTCTGTCACCCATAAAGAATGGTCCTCCAGTTGTGCTCTTCTAGTCATCAAGATTTCCAGCCCAATCAGTGTCGATAAATACCTTAAGTTCAAATTTTCCTTCTTTTCTATACCATAAGCCATATTCCTTGGTGTTCTTCATATATCTTAGGATTCTTTTCATGGCATTCATATGTGATTCCCTGGGATTAGCATAAAATCTGGCAACTATTCCTACTGCATGTGCAATATATGGTCTAGTATGTACAACATACATGAGTTTTCCAATCATAGATCTGTACAAATTTGGTTTACCTCTGATGACTTGTCCTCCTTTTTCAGCTTACATCCATTTTCCATTGGTGCTCCAACTAGTTTCGACTCTTCCATTTTGAATATTTTTAGTACTTCTTTGATGTACTTGGATTGTGTAATGAAAATACCTTCATCTTGTTACATGATCTACAGAACAAGAAAGAACATGATCTCTCCAAACATAGACATCTCAAACTCTTTGCTCATTTTATTTGCAAATGATTTGCATAGCATATCATTGCCTCCAAATATGATGTCATCAAAAAATATCTCAGAAATCAAAATATTAGCATCAGTATCTTCCTTCAAATAAAGATTACTATTTTCACTAGTCCTTACAAATCTAATACTTATAAGATAGGAATCAAGTCTTTCATATTAGGCTTGGGGTGCTTGTTTCAATCCATACAGAGCTTTGTGAAGTCTACATATCATGTCCCTCTTGTCTGGATCAAAAAACCCTTCTAGTTGTTCAATGTATACCTCTTCTTCAAGTATTCCATTTAGGAATGCAGACTTGACATCCATTTGATATACCTTGAATCCTTTATATACAGCATAAGCAAGTAATATTATTACTCCTTCTAGCCTTGCAATGGGTGCAAAGGTTTCTCCATAGTCAATTCCTTCTTCTTGTGCATACCCCTTGCATACTATTCTTTCTTTATTTCTTGTGACTTCTCCATTCTCATTCAGCTTATTCCTGAATATCCATTTTGTACCGATGACATTATTGTCATCTGGTCTTGGTACAAGTGTCCATGTCTTGTTTTTCTCTATCTACTCAATCTCTTCATTCATAACACTTATCCATTCATCATTATCTAGTGCAACATTGACAGATTTGTGCTCATAATCACAAATAAGACGTCTTGTATTTAGAGACTTACTTCTAGTTCTCATACCAGCCTTCTTGTCTCCAATGATCTGGTTCTGTGGATGGTTCCTTCTAACATATATTGCAAGTACAAGTTCATCTCTTTGTCTATAAGCTTGATCATCAGTTTGTTCATCATTTTTTTCTCCATCACTTTGTGCATCATCTTGAGGAATATTCTTATCGCCAGTATTTGCAGCCTGATGCTCGGGTGCAATGATCTGTTGCTCAAGAGCTCTACATTGTTGGTCGGGTAGAGTGTTAGGTTTCTCATTGTAAGTAAACCTATTGTATTCCTCTAGTTCTTTAGCACTTTCCTTTTCATTCTTCTCTCCAAATTCATCTATCTTTACATTTTCACTTTCAACAATTTTGTTAGAGGCTTTATTTAGACATTTATAATCTTTTCTCTTGGTAGAATACCCTAGAAATATTACTTCATCACTCTCGGAGTCAAGTTTTCCATTTCTATCATATTTTAAGATATAACATTGACTACCAAAATTTTTGAAATAACTTACATTGGGTGTGCATCCATACCATAGCTCATAAGGTGTCTTTCTTCAATTGTACTTTGTTCAATGTATAAATAGTAGTACTGACAACTTCCCTCCAGAAGATTTGGGTGATGCCTTTCTCTATCATCAATGTCCTTGCACAATCAACTATGGATTGTTCCTTCTTTCAGCAATTCCATTTTGTTGTGGTGTTCTTGGTGCAGAGACCTATCTTTTGATTCCATGCTCATTACAAAAGTTAGTGAATTCATCTAAAATAAATCCCCCTCCTCTATCTGATCTTAAGTATTTTAGCTCCTTACCACTTTTCTTCTCAACCATTTCCTTATATCATTTAAACATCTTAAATGCTTCTGATTTATCTTTTAGAAACATGACTGTCATCATTCTAGAGTAATCATCAACAAAGAGAATAAAATGTCTATCTCCGTAATAACTCTTTGTCCTCATAGGTCCACATAAATCAGTATGGACTAATTCTAGAATTGCAACAGATGTATGGATTTTTCTTTTAAAACTAGACTTTGTCATTTTACCTTTTTGACAATTCTTACACATGATTTTGTCAGGCTTGGTCATCATCGGTAAGCCTCTGACATTTCTCTTTTTGCTAATCTTTATCATGTTGTCAAAGTTCACATGACACAATATTTTTTGTCACAACCATATGTCTTTGTTTGTAGAAATCAAACAAGTGGTGTCAGTATCATTTAGATAGAGTAAGTTACCTTTTGTCTACTCACCGGTACCAATCAGATTTCCTAATTTATTGAAGATCTTTGCCTTCTTATTTTCAAATGCTACTTTGTGACCTGAATTATTCAACTAAGAAACACTCAATAGATTATAATTCAATCCATTTCCCAATAAAAAATTTCTCATTGTATCTAGTTATTCAACATTATGGTTCCTCTACCTTCAACTGGACAAGGTGTGTCATTACCCATTCTTACTGAACCACCTTTATAGTATTCAAAAGTCTCAAACTTTTTCTTATCACCGGTCACGTGATGAGTGCAGCCACTATCTATGATCCAAACATCATTTTTACTAACTTTAGATATGAGAGTTGTTTCTACATACCTTTCTTCATCATCATCTAAATCATCTTTTACTGCTACAAACACCACCTCGATGTCTTCCTCAGATTCGGTGTCAGTGTCTTCATCTTTGCATTTTGCTAGGTAATTGGCCTTCTTTCCTTTGTCCTTGTAGTCTTAGGTATATCTTCTTTATGATTTTCGGTAGCTTATGTAATCATCTCTGTCAAACTTCTTTTCAAATGATCTATCATTACTTTTGTCATCTTTTCTTGTATTAGTACATCTTGTAGCAAAGTGTCCAATCTCTTTGCAATTAAAACAAACAAGTGGTAATTTACTTTGCCTCTCTACATTCTTCTAGCCATAAGTGCTTCAATTTCATCAAGATCATCTTCTTCACTTTCACTATCACTATCTTTTCTCATAGTGTTTTTATTACTTGATTTACTTATTCTCATAGAAGTTTTGAATGCAGAC
>MU226316.1:882616-897770 GCA_018584345.1 Thuja plicata
TCTAAACCATGATTAAATTAAATTTATTTTAATTTAATCCCTTTTACCTTATCTAATTTCACCCCTTGCTAATTATTCCTCTAATCTTGATTAAAGGAGGATTACCTCTAATCATGTGCACAATCACCTTTTCCAAGGTGAGGGTTGACTTTTCCTTTTTTAACCACTTAATCGCAGCCACTCATTCTTTTTGCCTCTTAATCTCCTTCACTCCCACCAAAACCCTACCTAACCCTTAATCCTAGCCACTCATTTTCCACCACTTAATCTCAGTCCTTCATTTTTCATGCCAATTCCATAAAAGGAGGCCTCACTCCTCATTTGCAACTAGACACTAGAGAGAAACTATTGAGCATTCTTGCATTCTTGAGCACTTAAGCACATTTGAGCACTTAGCTTAGATCTCATCATTTTGCATAATAGCTTAGATTCATTTGCATAGCTTAGATTCATTTGCATAGTTTAGTTTAAATCTTACATGTTCATCATTAGTTTAGCTTTCATTATAATTTCGTTGTCAATCTCTTGCATTTGCATTCTTAGTGTAGACTTTGCATTTGCATATCATCATTTGAAAGATTTGGGGCAAGTTCCATATACTTGTGCTCAAATCTTTATCATTTTGCATTCATCAATAGTGGGATTTATTGCATTGTGTTGGGAGAGCACACCCACAAAATCTCTAAGAGAAAATCAAACGAGTCTTGGGTGCACTCATTTTAGCTCATCGGAGGTTGTAGTGAAGATTAGGTTGTATTTCAAGTTCTTTACATGCTTTGATTTATTAAGTCTATCTTGTGTTTGCATGTTTTGACTTGCTGTGCAGCTGCAGGTATTTTCACTGCATACAATATGTTGACCAATAATTCCTTCCCAAACATCCATAATTCATCATAGCATTCTTTTTTCCCCAAGGATTGATCTTCAACATCCATCAGGCCAGATTTCAATTCAAACTAAAAAAAAATGAAGTGCAGAAATCTCTTCAAGAAAGGGTGCACGATTGTCATCAAGACTCACCCTTTGCATGCTATCTTTTTTCTCTCCCAAAGTGTCATCAAATTTTCCAGCATTACTTCCACAACCCAAATCAGAAAAACTACATAAAGAGGAATGAAAAGAGAAATCATTTATCGATGTTTCATTTTCAACTTGATTTGGATGAATACCTGAATCATTTTGAGAGAAATGATCTGGTTTGAGTGATGATAGAAATTTGTGTATAATGTCTTCTTCTTCATTTAGAGGGGCATCCTTCAACAGATTAATCAAGTCACCAATAGATTGGAAGTCAGCTTCATACCTCCTTTTCTCAAACAAAATTTCAGCATGAGGTGCTTTAGCCAAAGGTATCTTTACCTCATCACAACCACAAATTTCATTTTTAGATTAACAAAATTTTTTAATGGGATGACCACTGATTTCACAATGGGACAGGTTACTTTCAACCTTCTCATTAAAAACAAAACATTCAAACTCCTGTAACATGTTACTGTCAAATTTTTCATAAATAGGAACTTTCAAAGCAAGATGACTATCATCACTTTCAAATCTGAAACTTTCTACATCATGAGGAAATAAAGATTCAGATGCACCTTTATCATCTTTATCCATGAGTTCTTGAGTGCCATAATGATCACCAAATACTACATAAATACATGAAATGAAGTAAGATAATATTACCAAAGGTCCCTCATCATCAACTATCAGCTCTCCTTTCAGCCTCGCCACCTTTTCTTCATACTCTTTCAGATCCTTGAGTTTGTGGAACCGTACACAAAGAGTTATCCAATAAAGAGTGATTTCATGATCATCTTCCAGACTGATATTTTCTCTGACGGCCTGAGAGATACTTTCTTTGAAACTGTGCAAGAACTCACTCAACACTTTGTCATGCATTGGATAGATTTCCATAAGAGTAGGATCAGGCCTTTTCTTGATCATGATCTTTCTGCTCTGCATGATGAATTATTAGAGTCACCAAGCTTGCATATACATATATGATATACAAACTGACGAAATAAATTTAGACTATTCTTCAATTCCTATCCCCAGCAGAGTCGCCAAAAAATTGTTGGTGAACAGATTTTTCTTCCAAAAAAACACCTAAAAATGACCCTGAAAAGCCCAAACAAGAAGACTCAACCAACACCAACAGTTGGGTCACTTCGCTATTGAAGAACGTAAGTACCCTTTGAATTATCTGGGTACAGCTCCCCTTGTAATATTTACAATGAATCAGCTAAACTATAAAATCAATAATGCTTTTAACCTGAAAGCAATAAAGGCTTGCAAACAATTATACGTAACCACGACATGGATGCGAAAGAACTAACTAACTGAAAGGAGATAGTAAATAAATGACACAAAGTCCATTTATCCAATCATTTCATTACAGAAAGAATGCAGAGAGAAGGACAAATTGCTCTTTCCAAATTCACGAATAACAAAAGCTCAAAGTCCAAATGATATTCATGGTAATAATTATATATGCCAAAACTGCATTTAGAGACAATCAAAATAACTCAAAGGTTGACATTGATCAGAAAACTAACACACAAACTCAAAGTTTTGAGATACTAAAACTTTCCTCCTCTAAACACAACAAAACACGAAAAAAGATTTGCTATCTGGCACACAAAACTACTATTCAGAAAAATATCTCCTCTCCTGTAGCGCAAAGTCTACAAAAAAATACACTCACCCTTTCCCTGCATTACATTGGTACCCAAAGTCTTCTTCCTTCCCTAGCCACCCAACTTACAAAAAAATAAGAACCCTCGATATTGACACTCTATTGCATATTTATCTTCCTTGCTCATTGATGCTTATCAGTTATAATAATTGATTCTTGAAAATGGGATGCTTCATCAAGTTTTTGTAAAAACTTTATGAAGGCTTACATAACTTTATGTGAAAGCTTCACCTTACTTTCATATCTTTACAATGTTATGTGATATTTAATTTAAACCATTACGAGACACATTTGGCATGTGGAAACACTTTATTTAAGACAAGACTTTGTATTATGAATGAGATGTCTTCAGTTGCGTGCTTATGTGTTACGAGAAGATGACCTAATGTGACTCCTCCCCTACTTGGATGTTTCTCATCAAATTCAATCCATGGGACAAATGAAGTTCCCATCTTCCTCAATATGCTATCTAGACATTTCAAGTCTAGTTGTGAATAAGCTAAAAATTGATTCGTGAGTTCCATATCCCCATCAAGATAACTCGATCAAGACTTGAATATTATTAGGCTCTGCAGTGTTGGGTCAAATAGTGCCTTCAAAGCTTATGTACACCAATGTATCTCTCCAAATGGCTTCTCTGTGTTGCCTATAGCTTCAAGGGGTATCACCTCTTGACATAGAAGCATGATCTTTATCTCAAATGTCACTGAGTCAGTGCTCTGATTAGAAGAGTCCCATTATAATGAACCAAGTTTGATATATTTATTAGAGGGCGCAGTATATCATTTGGAATCATCTCTGCCTCTATTTTAGTTCTTCCATTATGTTTGAACAACACATGACCCGATGAATTTGCAGATGGGATTCATCATGATATGGGTGGAGTCAATTTCAAGATAACACATTTTCAAGTTCATGCTATTGTCGGTCATGATTACTTGACATTTTGTCAAACAGTTTGGAGTCATCCTTTGTATTTTTCATTAGTGAATCACACCGCATTTCCCTCATAAATCCACATTTTTGGACTATCATTACATTGAATGGTTTGTACATGTATACATCTCCTTTGCATATGTACTTTGACACAAGCTTACATACATTCTCCCTACGCTTCACTGCTGCCCATACTAAATTTGAAGAATGCCTACGTTAATTGTCTATGGTGAAATTAGATGAACCATGAGTGCACCCAAACATAATTCTTCCTTTAACCCAATATTGGGTCTTTAGAAGAGTTTTATATGAAATGAGTAATGTCCCTTTGTGACCCGATTTGGTACCCAAACATGGTTTTTATCCAAAGAGGATTCATTGAGCCATATGAAGGCTTGTTCAAACTTTGTGGTGACCCAATGACGTGGTCAAGCTTCATTATAGAGAGACTCAATTACTCATCTTGTCTTCTTTAAGATGATACCTGGCATCCTCTTCCATGGATCTTGTGGTCCTTATTGGCCCATTGTCCCTTACACTGGAAATCTGATAAGGCATGGGTTATTTGCATTGATGGTTTCCAATGCAATAAATATTCCTATGAGCGCAACATAGGATCGATGCCTCTCATCAACTTCCCGCCAAATGCCTCAGGTGCTTCTTCTAAGATTGAGGGTTCTTCTATACCCACTACAGTGATGTTCTTATGAGTTGAACATTCCATCAAATAGGTAAGCACCGACATACTGGCAGTGTGTAATCGACTGCATTCCATTAGTTTGAAGCATCAGGTTCCCTTGAATTGAGCTCTTCCATCTATGGTTTGCCTCTCAATCATTTAAATGGAACATTCACCTTGGATCAGGCTCCCTTTAAGCTTGTGCTCGGCTTTTGTCCATGGGGTGTTTCATCAAATAGTTCAAATACACTGTCAATGCTCCAACATATTGGATTCAATGAAATTTGACTTCCATGTATCACTTATTTTGACGCTTTATGAATGATCTTTAAACTAATGAAGTTGCACTTTTAAACTTTTCAATTGAATCACTAATTTGAAATAGGGAAGTTTCTAGACCATAACTCTGAATCACTGCACCTTTGAATTGAACTTGGAACATGCATTATGAATCTTCAAAATTTTGAGCCCTTACTAGTTTTGTTGAATCCAAACTTGAATTGAACATCTGAACCCATGAAACTCTTTGTATCAATTGAACCCAAAGTACCAGACAAAACCTAGAATCTGAATGTTTCACTTTGAAATCACCAAGGTCGCTTATAATACTGAAATTATCGAGCCTTCAAACTGAATTCAAAATCTCTGAAACCCTAAACCTGTGAATCTGCTTATGAAAATTGAAACACTTCGAACCTCTTTGAACTAAGTTCAAGGAGGTTCAAGACCCTAAACTTGAAAGCTTATTTTTGGGGTCTATATGGGTACCAACACCCTGTTAAGGGAAAACCCACTGGGACTGGTACCCCAAATTTTCACTCTTCTAAAGTGAGCTCTGTTAAGAGACAACCCTGTTAAAGGTTACAAACACACTGTTAGGTGTGACCTTGTTAGAGGATTTAGAAATAGTTTGGCAACTAGTATCAGGCATCTAATTCTACCATCCTTGATTAAACACTCACTTGGCCTATCAATAGGTATTAGGCATATCCAATGCTACTTTTATGAACAAAATTTTTGATACTCCTTGGGATGTATCTCAATTGTAAAATAATTTTAGGTCATGCTTGGTTAAGAGGCTTATATGCTTCAATGGTTAAACTGAAACACTAATGATTTGTTCATACATACAACTCAATTATAGATTTTCAGATCTATTGTAAGTCCATTACCTCTCTGATCAATATAATCACTTATACCTTTGCTCCACACTGTTCTACTCTGTGATGCTTGTCTCACTTTTCATCGGTGTTTGCAGAATCTAGCTCTTTCCTCAACTTGTTGATCAGGACTAAATGAATACTTTCTTCTCCTTTAGATTTTCTTTCACCAATAGATTTAAAGAAAACTCTTGATTTATCTCATAAAGATCTTCTTGCCAACTGGACAAATCAGCTTTAAATCACTTACTTATCTCCGACTTTATCTGGATGACTAAAACAATGATAAGTATCTGTTAACTCTATCTTTATGTTCTTGACAGCTAAGCATTTTTTCATTTTATGAACTCTCTGTTCTATTAGTCAACACTTTAGTTAGTCATCAATGATAACTGACTATTTTGTCGGTGTGACTTTAGTTGTCATCGAGATCTCTGTCCTCTATTTTCTTTGTCAGGCAACACTGAAATTCTGTCTGTCGGGTTACATTGTGTTTCTCTCATCGGGCAACATTGTAACTCTTCTCATTGGTAATTTTGTGCATTAGGTCATCGGGTAACACTGTGACTTTTCCTTTTTACTTTGACCATGAGTGTGCACTCTGTCAGTGTATATTTTCACTTAGTGAATACTTGACTTGTATGTATTACTGATAGCATAGCCTTGATTGATTGGTTCTTTGAAGTCTTTGGCAGTGTTTCCATGAGCATACAAATTATATCAAGTTGACATCAATGACAATACAATACATTAACTGATTTAATGCCTTGCATGATCATCAACTTAATATCTTCAAACATTTAATTAGTTACATGTCATCAGAAAGAAGAGGTTATGGCTTCTTGGACTACTAAGGTTATACATACTATGAGCCATATGAGAAGAGAAGAGAATATATGAGACATGAATTCCTAGCCTAATAAGGTTCTCCTTTCTATGAGTCATGTTAGTATTAAGAGTGTCAAACTGGTCTAGTGTTGTGTATTATGGTAGTTTACTCTAGAGATTAAAAAGAAAACCTCAATTTACCAAATAATCTAGAAAAATTACTATAAAATGAGAGTTGAAACATGCAACAAACACAAATATTACAAAAAACATACTTGAGTTGCAAAGTAATCGAAAAACTTGACTGTAAAATGGGTGTTACATAGTGTACACCAAGCATATCATGATGTGTGATGAAAGCGTACACACTGAACCTCATAGTGTATGCATGAATTGTAAACATTGAGTGGAGTATATACCCTGGCATTAAAGTGATTGTGTATACCTTATTGGGAGAAATTACTTTATGGAGGCATACATACATCTTAAATACAAGCACATTGCAATAGTGAGATACCCCAAAACATATCAAAATCATATACGATGGTCAAAAGATAGAAAAAAACACATAAGGGATTCATTATCTGGGTTCAATATATGCATCAAATAACTCATGTATATCAAGTATGATTGTATGAATTGACATCATCCTCTAAAGGTAATGGAACCATGAGAAAAATAGAAGAGCACATAACACAAGTCTTTTGGGGTCAATGTGAAAGAGAGCAGAAAGAAGAGATCTCCAAGTATAAGAGATTTTCAATGTCCCCAAGTAGACAACACAAAACACATTTATGAAAATATTACATTAATGACACAACATATAGAAGAATATCACAATAGGTTTGGTCTCTTTGTTTTCTTGTGCCAATAGAGCAACAAGGTCATTGAAAGAGAGCTTAAAAAATATAAAATGACAATAATCACATCACAGGGATTGAATTACATTCAAGATAACAAACAAAAGAATTACTACATGAGTGAGCTATTTTAGTAAATCATTTGCATCCCAATTTTGATAAAAAAACCTTTTTAGATAGTGGACAAGATGCTAGAGGAGTTTCAACAAGTACAATAGATGGAGCTATCACAAGTGCCAAAAAGGGACCATGATGTAATGATGAACACTAATGTCCTAATGATGTAGTAAATAGCCCTTTCCTTTCCTTAATCATCATGTTGAGCCAAAAGAACACCTAGTGTCGATTCCGTTGTTGATATATACAATATCAATGGCTTACCTAGAATTGGTGGCACCAATACTGGGGATTTCAATAAATAATCTTTGAAAGCTTGAAAATATTGTTGGCATTGTTCTGTCCATACAAATGTTACCCATTTATGTAGTAAATTTTTGAATGGGTGGTACTTGTCTTCTAGTTGGGCAGTGAATCTCCTGATAGATTGTAATCTTCCTTGTAGACCCCACAATTATTTCAAATTTGTAGGAGAAGGCATGTCAATGATGGATTTAACCTTTTTGGATATACTTCAATTCCTCTATGTGATATGATGAATCCAAGGAGCTTTCTAGATGTGACCCCAAAAGCACATTTCTTTGGATTGATTCTTACCTTGTATTTTTGCATTCTATCAAATATCAGACCCAAAATTTGCAGATGATTTTTCCTAAGTTTTGATTTAGCTAGTATATCATCAACATAATCCTCCATTTTTTTTTGGATCATATCATTAAATATTATCGCCATTGCTCTTTGATATGTGGCACCTACATTCTTAAGGCTATAAAACCTCACATTCTAGCAATAAGTACCCCATGCACAAGTGAATGTTATCTTATGTTAATATTTTGGTGCTATCTTTATTTGGTTATAACCTAAGAAACCATCCATTAGTGACAACATGTGATGTCCTGCTATCATCTCTACAATGATATCAATGTTTGGAAAAGGAAAATCATCTTTAGGACAAGCCTTGTTCAAGTTCCTGAAATTTTTTTATATACAGATTTAACCACAATTTTTTGTAACTGGCACCAAATTTGATATCCAAACTACATAAGGGATAGGTCATATGAAACCAGTGTCTAGAAGTTTCTTTAACTCATATTTGACTAGTAAAGAAATATGAGGATGCATCTTTCTTAATTTTTGTTTTAGTGGCTTTGCATTTGGAAATAGTGGCAAGTGATGTAATACTAGCTCTGGATCCAAGACCAAGCAAAGAGAATATGTCATTCTTTGAAAAACTCAATAAATTGTTCTCTTTCCTCAGGTGAAAGAGACATGGATAGATATATATTCTTAGGAGTCTTTTGATCTCCTAGATTTATTTCTTCTATTTCCTCTGCTAGCAAGGCTAATATTTCTTCCTTTAAGGGGAGGAGATCCAACTTTCCATCCTCTTGTGCCTTAGAGAGGTTTTCACCAGAAGATACATCCTTTATTTTTACTTTTTTTTTATGGTCAAAAAGTGTCTTTTTTCTTTCACTTAATGACCTTTCCTTTTAATTTTTACTTTTACTTTTGTGACTAGAAAGAGGAGCCACCTCCCCAAATTATGCAGATCTATCCAGGTCAAAGGAGAATCCTACCTTTTGATCTCCATATGGTATTCCTTCACAAAGCTACATGTATTCTACAATGGCTTCATCATTTTCAAAAATATCAAAATTTAGATGTCCTTGTTGATCCCATTCTATTAACTCAAGGTGGATTAAACAAAGATCAATGTTAACAAATGCCTTGATTTGGACAAATGGAATTGCAGTGATAGTTCTGAAAACTCTAGATTGGGAGGTAGATGCACCATCTAAGGAACAAACATCGACATGTTTATCAATACAGGGTTGGTCTTTGAGATTCAGTTGGTTGAACATGTCATTTATGTTCATGGTACTAGTGGATATGGGTGAATAGATAGGGGTGTTAGACTCAAGATCATGGAGGGATTCCCACTCATACTCTTGAGAATAGATCACGCTAGAACACTCATCAGGTATCTCATTTCCTATAGAATGTGGGATTTCCTATTCAAGGGACAATTTAGAGATTGCGGTTTCCAATTCTTGTGGAAACATTTGTGGAAGTATGTTACTAATCTAGGTCTATTCATGCTATTTCCCCTAGTTTGGATTAATATTTTATTGAACACCTTGAAGAACCACCCTTGTTCTAGACTGGTCGTAACCAAGTCCTCTTTTATTCCTCTAAATAGGTGGCAGTGATATCTCCATTATTCTTTGTTGGGCTGCCTCCAAGCTGGTAGTTCCATCATATCCAAATTGTTCTAACATAGTGTATCATGGTCCATACTAATTCAAAGGTAATTATTTTAATGGTATTTCTTGAGGATATTGGTATAACCATGTGTTGATGTTTGAATCAAATGGAGCTTCCTCACTCAAATCACCCAATTTAACAAATGTTGTAGGTGGGAATTTGAAAATTGGCTCTGGTTTTTTCACTTTTCTTGGACGACCATAGGATCTTGGTGACAAAGACATTTTAGTAATGGAAAAGGCTTCCTGATAGAAATATTCACCACATCCTTTACCTTGAACTGATATTTTAATTCCCATCCTTGGCATGTCTTTTGAATCAAACCAAATGTAGAAGGTATACTTGCTTCTTGATTTAATGGTACCTGGTTCTCTGTACTACCCTTTAGATTATGGAAATATTGGAAGGGTTTTGGATCTCATTCTATAATGATTTATATACCTTGATAGGGAAATTTAATACATTTATGATAGGTAGATGGTACAACTTGCATTTTATGAATCCATGATCTACCCTATAACATGTTATATCCAAGTTTGAGATCTAGGATCTTAAATGGAGTGTTCTTCATTATTGGTCTTATTTTGATTGGTAAAATAAGGACACCTTTGGATGATCTTTCCTCTTCATCATATGCCCTAATGTTGATGCATCTAATGATACCAATGCTTGACTCTGAGTATCCCAAGTTGTTTATTACTTTTAAATTATAAATGTTTAATCCAACCCCACCATCAATGAGGAATCATATAATTATGTGTTTATGCACTTGGACAAGGAGATGTAAGGGATCATTATGCAGAGGCTTGTGCATAGGAACATCATGGTCAGTAAATGTAGCATGTTTATTAGAAACAATGTAATTGACCATATTTTGGAAGTTCTCAGGAGATATGTCTCGAGGGACAACTGCATTTTGAAGGGCCAAATCCAATGCTTTCTTATGTTCAGGGGATATTTGCAATAACTCAAAGATAGAGATCTGAGTGGGAGTGTGTTTGATCTGATCTACCAAACTGTGTTGTGGATTAGGAAGTTGTGCAATATTTGCAGGTGTAGCAAAATTAGAAGGTGCCCCTTGTAATACAACCTTTGTGCGGTGGGTAGTGACTATTCATTTAGAGCTATTATTTATGATATTAATGGTTTCAATCTATTATTTAGTAGGATTGAGACAATTTATCATGTTATTAGAGGCAATGTAGGTATAATTAGCCTGCTATGATTATCCACTAGATGCATGGGTCTTGCCTTTTATTATTGTTTTTCAAAGGATCATTTAAAATTGTGTGGTTTGTGTTTCCTTTGTGTTTAACATTAGTAACATCAATTATGTGTTATTCAATTAAGCATTAAATAGCGTTCTTAAGATGATAATAGTTTGAGGTCTTGTGACCTTTAACGCAATGATATTCACATAAATCATTGTCATTCCACCACTTAGGTTTAAAAGTGCCATACTCATCTTCTCTTATCTTAGGAAAGGTGATAATATTTTTTTTGATTAACTTCTTAAGTGCTTCTTCAAGTGGTTCCCCTAAGGGTGTATATTCGCATTTTGGAAAAGGAGTCCTTTGTTGACATTGAACATGGAGTTGGGACTGTGTGACATTCACCATTTGATTGTTTTAACCTTGAATTTGCATTTGATAATTTTCCAAGGATGTATGTGCCATAGGTATTTGACTTAGTATTGATGCCCCCTACAATGAGATCTTAGGTTGCACATAGTTAACGATCTTAACATCAGTGATGTCGTCATTGGTAACTTTCTTGTTTTTATTCCACCACTTAGGTTTATCATTGGAATTTTTGATGGTGTTTGAATGATTTGGATTAGAAAGGATTCCTCTCTTGATTAATTTTTTCTCACATTGAATGCCTCATTCAATAAATTATTTGAAATCTAGAGTAATTTGTAGTTTTGTAGTGTATGCCATATCTGGGACAAGGTTATCAAAAAACATGACTATGAGATCTTGTTTAGAAACATCATATGACATTCTGTTAGTTGTACTTCTCCATCTTTGCAAGAATATAGGGAGGTAATATCCTTCCTTTTTTTTCATACCACCAAGATCTTTAATGCTAACCTTGCATTCTATGTTGTGATAGAAACAAGCAATGAATTATTTGGCTAGCTCTCCCCAAGATTGAATATCATGAGGTAGGTGAGAAAACTATTCCATTTCTGGTCCAACTAAACTCTGGGGGAATAATCACATAAAACATGTTGCATCATGTTCTACCTCAATGCAAATGGAAAATAACTCCCTAATGTGTTCTACAGGATTTGTGTTTCCTCTCTATTTGTCAAATTTGGGTACTGCAAAGTGTGCAGGAAATGGGGGCATATTTAGTGAGTGATCAAATGGATAAGAGTATAAGCCTTACGTAGTTAGGACTTAGTATGCCCTTGGTTTTGAAGATCCAAGAATTTTCTTTGCAGTGTTTGCATTTTTTGTATCAGAATGTCAGCTTGGGACTGAGGGATATTTGTAAAATTTGATCGTAATCCAGTACCTAGTATGAGACTTTGTATTTAAAAAAATTGTGTTGGAATATATGATCTTCCATGAATTTGGTAATGATTTCCAGATGTATGTGTTTGAGGTACATATGGAGTCTTGATTTGTTATTGTTGTCTTTTTTGAAACAAATGTTTAATCATTGGAGGATGTTGACTGACAATAGGACCGACAAAGATTGATCTTGTTTTCTGGATGAGCTAATCCCAAGTCCAGTGGGGATAGATTTTGATGCAAGTGGGTTACAACTTGTTTGAGTAGTTGATGTTGTAGTTTGATAACTTGACATAAAAGGGAATGACATTATGTCTATGATAAACCAGAGTTCATTGTTGGACTTGTTTGAGCACTTTTCATGTTTTGGTTTGAAGATGAACCAACCTGAGTTGAAGAACTCATTTGTGCAGAAGATTCTTGTGATGTCAATGTTTGAGTTGATAGTGGAGTAGACATTATTTGGGATATGACAAGATCAAATTGAGAGTTCCCAGTTGTATTATGACTTGCTAATGGATTTTCCAGCCATATTGTGGAGACATCAAACCCAGACAGAAGTTTGACTCCTTTGTCTAATAGCATTGCTAAGAATATTTTAGGATTTATTTCCACTCACTATTACATTTGATATATATTTTCAACCTTTAATATAAACCAAGGCCTTTTTTGTCTTGTTAGATTATTATTTTTGTTTATGAGCCCGATTTGGTCAAAATATCGACCAAATTTGGATGAGCCTGAGTTGGTCAAAATTTTGACCAATGCGGGCTCATAAACAACAAAAAAAGTGAAAACTGAAACTCATTTTTTAGTGCACTCATGGGAGGGAGGAGGGATCGAGAAAAGTGCATGCAAAATTTCTATAGATTAGGGCAAAGTAATAAGTTGTTGTTTTTTGTAGATTAGTTGTTTTGATGTTTGTAAGTAATAAGTTGCATTGTCATTGGATTTCTACAAAGCGCCAGAGCTGAGGGAGGAAGGAGGGCACACAAAGATTTTGATGCTTTCTGAGAAGTTCCTATATCTTCTACACACATACTCAAGCTCACATTTGTAGGTACCTTGATGCTTTAAATTTTTGCATATTCTTAATGAGGGTTTTTCATCATGAGGAACAAACCAAGGGTTTCCATTTCTTTGTATCTCTGTAATTATAAAGTTTTGTATATCTGGTGCTCTTTATGCTCATTTATCATATTTTCTCCCTGTTCATATAAACAAATTCATGGGGTCATGGTTCTGATGAGAGATTCCTTACTTTGGATTAACAAACCCTTGTCATCGAATATTTTCCTCTCCTAAAAGTTAGAACAAATGTTCATGATATTACAAACTGTGGCTTCCTTTTTCTGCATTCTTCGTGCCTTGGCAATAGATCTTTTCTATTCTTATCATTTGTAGCAGTGTCCTTACATCATTTATTTCATCTTGTAGCTATGTCCCCTTGCTAATCATGTTGTCTAAATTCTTTTTGAAAAACTCTTTCCTTTGGTGATTATAACAGAAATGAGGATGAAGTAATTTTTCTTAATTATTTCCTTTGACATGGCCCGAGTTAATGCTTAACTTGTTGTGTGCTGAATATTTAAAATACCTTTATATCCTATTGCATAACACAAATGCAACTTCTCCATACATATTTGAGATGATCACAATTGGGTAGTTGGCTTGATGTACCTTGTATGCTCTTTCATTACTCATTTCCATGATATTGTTGTTTTTTGGAATTCACATTAGACCCTAAAATGATAAGGTTTCAAACTGTCACATTTAATTCCCTATGGCCAAAGTGGAAATGGTATCTTTCAAACAATCTTCAACACACCTTAATACAATAGTGATACCACTGTATGATGTTTCCTTCCTTTTCTATGTCCAACTTATTTCATCATGACCTACTCATTTGAATACCAATGTATCACTCTTTAAGCTGGTCTAATACCATTTAATCATTGTAACTTTGGAGATATAAAATTGATTTGTAGTTGCACGTGTAAGTCATGGAGAAGGCTCCAAAACATTGTTTCTTCAAAACATTGATTCTGCTCTAGAATTTCATTGATAAAAACTAGTTGTTATACATCATAGTGTATGTTATCCTTTTCTTATCATGCTACCCTACTATGATCCTAACTGAAATGACATGTTTTCCCTTACATCGTGTAGAAAACTGATCTATCTCCATGTTTTATTTGTGTTCATTGCCTTCCATTATATGATGTCATTTTTCCATGATTGCTCTATCTTAACTTGCTATCTTGGAAATTCTCTTGGTCAACATTTGATTACTATATCTCGATGTTTAAATGGTGGCATTTTATTTTTTATCATTTAGAAAATAAGTATTCCTTTTATCCTTAGCTGACATGATAAGGCTATTTGACATACTTTCATCACCTCTAGTATCACTCTCCATAGTAGATAATGAATTTAGTTCTAGACTCTTGCATAGATACTTATCTTGGTTATTTTTTCTTATTCAATGATTTATGTCTTGGAAATGTTCTTGATCGACATTTGATTATTATACTTGAATTGTTCATACTGATTGCATTATGGCTTTAATAAATGATTGTCCTCTAATCACAATAGTCTCTACTTTGATGAAATGGTATAACAAAACTTGTTAATTTCATAAACATTGATAGTTGCATAGATAATTGATCCTATTGTGTTCATTCATGATTCACTTTAGCACATATTAATGTTTAGATGATAGCTCAGATCATTGTAGCTTAGTCTTGCAATCTTTGATCCACCTTATTGATGCTTAGTTATGGTTTTTCATATTTTTGTTGTCTATGTTTTAACTTGTTGTACAAGATTTTGGTGTCCTTTCAAAACTCGCATCAGATTCATAGTCCCACTCAAAAATATTTATCTTGTAAAAAATAGAGATTCTAATTTGAAAGAAACCAAAAGAAAAATTCAAATTGAAACATTTGCTGAGAGTATAGTATAGTTATGTCTCAAATCTGCTTATTAGAGTAGCAATTATGCTTTATGTCTCTATTGTTGGACACTTGGTTGTAATTTTGCACACTTGAATAGTCCTACTACGCATTTGATTGACTATCTACACACTTGGT
>MU226316.1:916034-930186 GCA_018584345.1 Thuja plicata
TAGGCATTAATAGCTCTTACATATTCATTTATTGGGCCTCCTGATTCATAAATGAACCTTGTCCCCCCCTCTCTCTCCCATTCTTCTATAAATAGAAGCCTGTTTTGAGAGCAAATAAGCCTTCATTTTAGATTAAAATTGCATTGTTATGCTGCTAGTTTCATCTTAGAATTACATTTCATGCTTCATCTCATGCTAGTTCATTATTCTCATTTCATCTTTTGAAGCTAGTTTGCATGTTTTATTGTCTTTTAGCTTGTTTTTAATCAAATCCTTCATGCTAGGTTGTATTAGTCACTGATTCAATAGCATATTCTGAGGGCTGATATGTTGTTAGTCACACTCCTCCTAGTTAGAAGGCAATAGGTCGGTTTTAGTGGGTTTGTATGCTTTTTCTAACCCTTTTGCACTAATATAATGATCTATTGAGTGTTTGTGTTGCTTCTGACAGGTACCCATTTACACACGCACAACTTGATCTATACTGATTTGAAAATTACTGTATCTAATTACATGGATAACATCATTGAAGGCTGGTTTCACATGAACTAAAGTAGGAGCTTTTGCATTGATCTGGATTGTGCACTTCTCATGTGTTCTATCAAAGCCTAGAAATACAATATGTTTGACAATGAGCTTCATTGTGATTTTATAGCCAAACTTATAATCTTTCATTTTCTTATATGTCGGTTTTCTCTTTTATATATTTAACTTCTTTCTTTTAATATAGAAAAACTCAAACTTCTAAAAAAAAATCTTGTAACCAAACTATAAAAAGAATTTAGTTTTAATGAAACTACCTTTGGGCATATAATCTTCCAAAATAACACTAAAATCTTGCATCCAAAGGTCTTGTTTTGACCATACTTTTGTGTTGGTACTTCACTATCAGTGGTTGGTTAGAAGAAATAAACTCATGAGAAATGGTGTGTTCTAAGAGGGTCCTTAAGGCCTTGAAGGCCTTAAACTAAAAGTAGTGTTGTAGTTAAATTCAATTTGTTTGAAAGCTAATTAGTCAGTCCATATTATTTATATGCACTAAATAATATGGACTATTGCATAGAAATAATATGGATTATTATGAAATAATACTTAAAGATGACAAAAAAATATATGACAACACTAGCTTTCATAGAAATCATGCAAAGAGAATACAATGTGATTATGATGACCACAATAGATGAAGATAAGCAGTGACATTTATTCTTGTTCAGGAGTAGTTAATTCTGTTACACACAAGGTGCAAGAGATCCTTCCAACAGAGGCTTCCAAGAATGAATTTTCTCAAATAGATGATTTTTTTGTAGAAAGAAGTGGTGACAGATCTCCTTTCCTGAATACATTGTTTGTAGACAAGATCGATTCTACATTGAAGAATTTTGAACACACAAGTAGTGCTAGCATTTTACCTTGTGGTAAGCTCTATTTTAAAAAGTGCACAAAAAATCTCCTTTTATTGAACAAATCATGTGTTGATGCCTTCATTGTATTGAGCAATTTTCAATTTGTCTTAAGAGTGATATATCCCTTTGTTATATACATTAGTGATGTTAGATACAATATTTATCATTTGATTGTGTGTTCTGTAATTGGTTCTTGAGCATTGAGAATAATTTGTGAAAAACTGATTGTCATATTTAATCCAATTTTAATTATTCTAGAAACATGTCCTTCATATTTAGTTCTTTCATATCTTCTAGGTGAATAGGGGCAGGATTCTATGCAAATCTAGTTAGTGCCTTGTCTAGGGTTTGGACTAGTTTGGCTTTGGCCAGGGTTTTTGAAGAGTTACATATTTTGTTAAATATAATGTTTATCTTTTAGTTGTGTATCTTTTAATTTTGACTAACTGTTGTAATATTTAATCCTATCTTTAATTTGATCATATTCTAGAAATCTGCCCAAAATATTGTCGTTAAGAAAGAAGCTAGCAGTAGTGAAGATGACCCTTGTGATGAGAGCAAGGAAAAACCTACACCTCAAAATTTGATACCCAAAGTATGTCATATTTTTATTTTATTTACTTGTTTCTGATGATATGTGATCCTATTTTCTATTTGGAGATTATATTAACATGTAAATGCCTTTTAGAAAACTATCGCCAAGCCAATTGTTAAAAAAGAAAGTTGTAGTAGTGAGGAGGAGTCTTATTCCGAGGAGAGTGATGAAGAGCCCGCACCTCAAAAACCAGCTCAGATGGTACCAATCATGTTTTCCATTTTCTTATATTTTTAGATTGGTAAATCTCCTTTGTTGCATGTCCTTTCTTTTGATTACTATGGTTGAGATATATATCTTACATTTAACATTCAACTTCTTTACATTTTAGAACATGTAGTGTGTCTTCAAAGGAGTTTGAATTATTCTTTTTATGAAACCTTTGATTTTTTACCACTTGAGCTCTTCCCATTTGACATTTGTTAACTTACCTTTTACATTGGTGGTAAAATTAGCTTTTTTGATGTTTTTTGTGATTGGAATAGTTGTTAGCCTGTGTAATTTTCAGATGTCGCACAAAATAAAACAAGTTTAATATTCATGGAAGAAAAAAATAAGAAATAATAAAATCCTTAATGTAGGATTTATGCAGTGATTCAGAATATTGGGCAATGTTGCACAATTTTTTTTTAAAAAAAGAATTGTTAAAATTCCCTAATGTCAAATCTTTGAGATGAAATTTATATTTAGTGAAATCTGTAATCTTTTAGCTTAAACCTGAGATCATGTAGGTAATGACTGCTTTTTATTCTACATATTAAGCATGGAAATAAAATAAAATCCATGTAATGTTACTCTTAAAGTTTTTCCATTATACTCATAATCTCAAATTTTTATAAGAACATCATCCATCACATTGAACTAAAATCACTAAAATATTACAAAAACAAAGGGAGTGTGTTTATATCATACAAGATACATGAAAGGGGTGGGCCTTGACTGTTGAAAAAACTCCCATTTTACCTCACATGACTCAAACATAGCATGAGTTAAATGTAAAATAAACACAACAACACTAGAAGTTTCCCTTAACTATTGTCCATGTATCCATTTGGTTTCACAATAAGTTAAAGTTATAATGCATGAATACATTAAATTCTCTAGTGGACATTAATATCTAACTTTTAGGCATTTTGTTAATCAATCCAGGTGCATTTTCTATGATTCTACATTTTTTATTCATGTCTACCAGGGATTTTACATCTATGATATCTCTCAAAAAAATTCCCCCACCATTATGCCTTGATGCACATCCATACCCTATTCCAAAGCTCCTATTTTGGCACAGACAGGGTGGACACTTGCAGTAAATTTGGCTTTATACCTGCCAATTGCAATTTTTAAAAGTTTCTAAAGAATTTTCAAAAAATCAATTATCTTGAAATTTTGCACTAATTGCATTATATTGGATGACATATCTTTGAGGCATTCTATGAAATAGTTCATGCACCTTGTTTGTGCTTACACATTTTGCATACATATCTACCCAAGTACTTTTGACAATAATGGTTGATATTTGTGTATTCTAAAACTGAAATTCTATGAATATCAAAATGCATTCAGCTAGCATGGCTTCCATATGTTTGTTTATTTGGACTATCATTCCTTTTTTGGGAATTTTATGGATGAATACATCCTTGATTTGAATTTATCTTTGTAATATGTAGATGCAAGCTATTTGGAAATCTAGAAAGAAAAAGCTTTCTTGCATACTAGTATCCTTGATGTGCTTTATGAAGACTTATAGCATATTTATGAAGACTTATAGCATATTTATGCATAGTGATGTTATGTGTCCTTATGGTTCTTTTTCAACTGATAATGAACTAGGGGCCTTGAATGACTTAACTAGGAGCTTGTATTAGATATCTCCACAACATATAGGCATCATCCTCCTTCATTGTTGATAGTGCTTTCATCTCTGAATTAATTAGTCCAATTACTATTTCCTTTGCTAATACACAGTGTGCAACTAACCTCTATTTTCAAAATTAACCTCATTGTTTTAACATATAATAAATCATTGTTATTGCACATCAATATTCCTTGGCCACTGTTAATTCTTGATGTTCTTTGGCATTAAAGTGACTGCCCTTGATATATGTGTTTTGTTACTATTGTTGTTCCTTTTAATGATTGATGCCCTTGATGTCTACTATGATTTTCCATCATTATTTCCTTCATGTTGCATATACTTGTTTGTCATTTCTTCCCTTGGTTCCATTTGTTGTCTTTATGCCTCACTATTGACTGTACTCACTGTTCAAGCATGATACCACTTATTTGACCTTGACATGGTAATTCCATTACCACTATCTTCATAGCATTGTTATTTATAACATTCACATGCTTTGATCAATGATTCATGGCACTGTTGTAGAATTTTAATTATTGGCATCATGATTATGACCACATCACTGTTATTTTCTTTCTTGTAGCACGTAGTAGTTAGCACTAGTTTTTAACACATCGAGACAGTGATTTTACCATTTTATTTTAGATATCATGTTGTCATGAATGCTATGATTCCATACACCTGTACCATGCACCTTGTTTTTTCAATGTCTCCTTATGGTCCTTATCATGCTTGTCTGTGATTGCAGTCATAGCAGCCATGTGATTTGATCCTTGATGTTTCCTTTGTAATGATTGATGGTACTATTGTCTACTATTTTTATGGTATGATCTAAAGGATGTTTTCATGGCCACCTCTATTTATGTATTTTTGACTTCCCTTTAATCGATGAGTATCATATTCTTCTTTATATCATTAGCATTCTATTGTCTATATGACTGTTTTTCCTCATATTTTCATCCTCAAAACAATATTTTCCTCACTTACGATGTCCTTATTTAAATGAACCTAAAAATCAATGATTATTTGGCTTCTTTTCACCTCTATCACTATTTCATTCTCAAACTGATTAACCATATTTTCCATTACCCCACACACAGGTTTTACATCAGATTCAACACTGGTTTCTATTTCTTTCCTATGTGATTTTGATCTTTCATGTTTGCAATGTTACAATATTTGCATTGTACTGTTGTATTTGATCTATTTTTTCCCTCTCCACTATTTACATCCATCCATCAAGTCATAATTGAAAATGGATTGATTCCTGATATTATATTTGTAAATTCTCTTGCAGATATGTATGCAAAATTTCGAAGAATAGACAAGGCACATGAACTATTTAACAAAATGCCTCAAAGAGTTGTCATCTTGTGGACTACAATGATTGTAGGATATGCACAAATGATCTTGTTGAAAAGGATTTATAAACTTTTAAATAAATTCTAGAACCTTTTTCAGCATTCTTAAGGTCTATGCAAAAATGGGAGCTTTGGAATAGGGTATGAACATACACCAAAGTATAACTTAATGGATTTTTTTATCTGATATTGTAGTTACAATTGCCTTGGTCGACATGTATGTGAAATTTGGAAGCATAGAGAGGCTTATGCACTATTTGAAAGAATAAATGTAAGGGATGTCATGTCATGGAATGCCATGATTGCAAGTTATGCAAAAAATGGATTTGTTGACAAGGCTTTAGAAACTTTCAAGAAATGCAGTTAGAAGGTATAAATCCAAATTCTACAACCTTTTTCACATCCGTCTAGCCTATGCCAAAATGGGGGATTTGAAACAGGGTATCTTGGTGGAGGAGGAGGTAGGATCTAGTTAACACCATTTCCATGAAAGGTTAATAATGTCATTGAGAGACCCCATGTCAAATGAATTTCAAGATGGCAATGCAGACACCACACTCCTGCAAGTACCAAATATCAAGAACAAAGTTAAAAATGTTCACTAACTTAGAAAACAATAAAACAAAAGAAAACTTGCAAGAATTCAATGAGATTAAACATTGAATTTATTAACATGAGTGTGTCATATATTTGAGAGACTTTAGATTTGGCTAGGTATGTTATAATAATATTTACTATCCCATTCGCCACAATAACCATCACAAAAAATTTCTTATTATAGTTACTATTCCTTCTCTTATATATATTGGAGTTTGTTTTCCTAGACATGTCCTTTAACTTTATTCTCTTACTTTGTAACCATGGGATCTGAGATATGAGATCTCAGCTTGTATTCTTTGGGAGGAAGCTCAGTACTACTTTAATAGGTCATTATCTAACAAGACTAAGATTTCAGATGCCTAACTAGTTGTTGTCCTGTGAGCATATATAATGATATTGATGCAAAGTAACACAAATACCTAAAGATAAATATCTAGACTAATCACTGACCAGGATGTCTTTGGTGATTACTCTGGATAGTTATCTTCATGTGTTTTTTTAACATTCCATATTGGTCAAAATTTTGACAAACTTTGGTCGAAACCCTCATCAAGAATGGTCTACATATCGACCATTCTATGTCAAAATTTAGTGTCGTGGGTTTGGCATCTTGGTTGGAGGACCCAAACATTTTGACCGATATTGGCTGAAAGTTTGATGAATAAACTTGTCAATTGCATATGTCAATTTTTACCAAGTTTGGCGTAGAACATTCGACCTTAACAACGATGTGTCACACTTTCAACTAGGAAAATAGCGACAAGACCATTTGTGGATCATTCGACCAATCTTAGTAGAAAATTTGACCAATTAAAGGTTGAAAATTGACCTCAAATGTATTAGTGACTACATCATCTACAACTCGTGAAGAGTAGTCATCTTGTTCTATATCCTCTAATTCTCCTTCTATAACATCTTGAAAATAGTTGGTCTACGTGAGACATGTGAAGTTTCAAGGACATTTTCAGTGTACAAAGAAGGATCCATATGTGTAAAAGGGTTGATTTCTGGTTCCTCTTCCCATGGAGGAAAGGGGTTGACATAAGATTCCTCTGTTTGATTTCTAGCTTGTGACCTAGTAGGTGGTCCTCTATAAGGTGAAAATGACAGTGTGTTATCTAGGACTTAACCAAAATGAGTGACGTAAAACATACAAAAGGGACAACCTCTCAAAGAGAGTTTGAGCTCTTGTTTAATAAGGGTAATTCTAAGAAAAAACTTTGACTTATCTTGGTCTCAAAGATTGATGATGATAAGATATAATTTGACTCTTGTATGAGATGAGACAGAGTCTTTATAAAAGAGTGATGAAACTGAGATAATGAGATCAAGCTAATCTAATTTCAATTGTTGAATTATCAATGCTAAATAGAAACTGAACTGAAAAGAGGGATAATCCTCAATATTTGAGATTTCACTTATTCTTTGTTATCTCCCAAAATGTACATGCTGACCTTTCACATGACACAAAAGACTTTTCCAATGTTCTAGACTGATAAAATGATATGTTCTAACAGAGGAACCCAGACTATTTTGACATAATAAGTGCACAGGTATTTTTAGTCAATTACAACAAACTTCTATCGATTGCAACAAAATGCATGCTCAATTGCGGAAAAATTATGGAGATTTTGCAAATAAAATATTTAATTGTGGTAATAACATGTCAATTGTAGAAAAATTCCATCAATTGTAGCAACATATTACAGTCTTGAAAATTTGATTGCAGTTTTGAATTTTTTTGATAAAATGGACTCTGGAACGGTGAGGGAATATGTTTTCTAGAATAGGTTGTTGTTGACATCCTAGACACTCAACATGTTTGAATCAATTTGAATAGATTTTCCAGGCAGTTTGTGGCACACACATAGAAAACATGTGAAAACAATTGTCTTTATTCTTAAAGAATGAGTGTACATTCTGTAGTCTTGAAAAAGACCTATTTTTTACTGGTAAAGCACAGATACAAAAAAATCAAACAAGCTTATACTAAGGAATTGGCTTGGTATTCAAAATATTTGGCCCACAACTTGATATTTCTTCGGCTCACACAGGAGTGTCACCCCTGAGAGGGAATTCATGTTTTCGCCTTTTGTGAGAGCTATGAAGAATATGGTCAAAGGAGACTATGCAATGAGACCTCCAATTTTGTATTATCAACTTTAAAATGCTCAAGGAGATACATATGGTGACTATCTTTAGGAGAGAATCTTCCCCCTCCTTGCACAAATATTATGAATAATTTCGGAGGTGAACTAAGTAAGCAACTACTATAAGGAGTCTAGTAAAAAAAATTGTTTGTAGCACATTGCTATAATCCTACAAGAAAGATTAAGGCCTATATCCCTATGAGTACCCTAATATCGTAGGCTCAAAATAAGGATTGAGGCCTCTCATCTCTATGCATACCAAAATATTTTTTTTAATAGTCCTATAAATACGATTGAGACACAAATGCCCTACTAGCGCTAGCTCAAACGCAGTCCTGCAAGCAACATTGAGGCCTCTCATCCCTACATCTATCATAGCATTCAAAATATAAATAATCACATCCTTCAAGACTTTGGTCTCAAGGAGACTTTTGATTATAGTGGGTTGGAATGGCCAGGTCTGCCTATTCCCACTTGATTCATCCTTGTGAGATTTTTTCCTCAAACGACAGGCTCGCTAAAGGTGAATGCATAAAAGTAAATGGATAACAATTGAGGGTCTAGATTTATGATCACCCTCAAGGGGTAAGAGTAGAATCTCCTACCACAACTACTTCTCCCATATGCAATAAACACACATTCATTTTAAAGCCCCAAATTGAGATGTTCCTAAGCTTAAATAAGCAAAACAGAAAAGAAACAATAGAAAATGAATTTCTCTTTAGTTTGGATTAGTCTTATGTTTCAAGCCCTCCCCTACTACAAGAAAACTTGTTAAAGGAATGGGGTCTTTGACAAGAATTTTTCATTGAATAGTCACATGCTGAAACAACAATAGTAACACATGTTGAATCCTAAAATTTGGCTAAGTCTGAAATTTTTTAAAATCTTCCAAAATTCAGAATTTGCAATATAACTCGTAGAGATCTGAAACCACTCTCAAACATCTTGAAAGTGTATATTTTTTTATTTTTTATGAAGCTGATAATTGCAAAAAAAATAAAAATTTCAATTGTGACAATAACCAGGCAATTGCAAAATAAAATTGTCAATTCTGAAATACCTTCGTCGATTGCAAAATAAATCTGTCAATTGTGAAATAACTTCGTCAATTGCAAAATAACTCTATCGATTGCAAAAACCTGTAAATAGATCAATTGTGAAATTAATTTAGCAATTGCAAAATAAACCAGATCAATTACGACAATAAATAGTGCAATTGTGAAATTCTATCTATGATTGCGAAATACATTTGTCAATTGTGAAATACTTAAGCTGATTGTGAAATAACATAAAATCCCCAAGAATAATTAAAATAAAATGAATGACAAAATCTCGGTCGTACGACCAAGATCGAGGGGTTCTGTTGGTTGTTTGCAAGCAATTTTTTGGGCTGTAAGTTTACACCGTTTCACCAAAATGTATAGACCTAATTCAACAAAATCCAAACAAGGGGTTTAGTAGTACTGATTGATATGCAATAAATCGAACATCTACAATGAATGAGCCTATTAATAATAGAATAACAGATATCCAAAGAGAATGGCAAACAAATGTAAACTCAATATTTGAAGCTTTTATTGTTTCTCTCTTCTTCTGAAATGTTGTTTTTATGGCTCTCAAAGTTGATGTGACAATGTTTATGACCTGGTAGATTTGAGAATATTGATGAAAAGATTGATGTGTTGATCACAATTAGCTTCAAATCCTGCATAAAGATTGTGCTCTCAAAAACTGTGATGCTTCAAATGGATTTGAAGAGGGCTTATATAGAGATTTCAAACTGCTTTACGGTTGAGATTGATCCTGTGAAAGAAGATTGGATAGACGAGATAATTAGAGATGGAGTGAAGATGAAGAAACTCCTATTTTGAGGAGAAAAAGAAAGAAGATAATATAAATCAATTTGAAGAAAATTAGTTTCCAAAAAGCAATTTATTTTTTATTAAAAGAATGATTTTCAATTTTCCAATTTTGAGGATAATTTAAAAAAATTATAGATTTAAAGCTCTTTTTTTTTATTTTTAGAATTCTTTTATTGATTAAAGCTCTTTTTGATTTTCAGAATTCTTGATTCCTCGTGAAATTATTTTGCTCTGATTTTTGGAAGTTTTTAGAATTAAAATTGAATTAAAAATTCAATTTAGAAGAAAGCGGAATTAAATCTAAATTAGAATGAAATTAGATAGAAATTAGTGAGAAACGAAATGAAATTAATTTTGGGCTATTAATTTAATTGAGAAGAAATAATTAGCTAATTTAAATAATTATTGATAATTATTTTAATTATGAGAATTTAGAAATTAAATTTAATTAACTGATAAAGACAAATTAATTAGGGTGAAATAAATTAAATAAGATTTATTATTTAATTAATATTAATAAATGATTAAGTGATGAAAAGATTAGGACATATCAGTACTAAGATGATTAATTAAACAATAAAAGAACTATTTAAGTAATAGAGGAATAATTAATAATTAAATGTGAACTCGCAAGTCTACCTATTTTTGGGTGTCTACAAAATCAAGCTTTAGTAGATATTTTCCCAATCTAGAATACGAAGCTCTAGGATCTTTCTTTAGCCCATATAATGCTTTCTTTAATTGGAAAACCATGTCCAGTTGATCAGTCAATGGAAAACCATCTAGTTTCTCTATCTATACTTCTACTAAATCACCATTTAGAAATATAGATTTCACATCCATTTGATAGACTTTGAAATTATTATGAGTATCAAAAGAAAGAAATAGTCTTACCACTTTCGATCTTGTTACTGAAGAAAAAGTTTCATCATAGTCAATACCTTCCATTTGAGCATATCCTTTGGAAATGAATCTTTCTTTGTTCCTAATAACTTCTCCATCTTCATTAAATTTATCTCTTAACACCCATTTGGTACCAATAATATTTTTGTCCTTAGGCCTAGGAACAAGAATCCATGTGTTATTCTTCTCAATCTGTGAGAACTCTTATTTCATGACACTAACTCAATTATCATCTTTTCAAGCTTCACTTACATCCTGTTAGAAATGAGTTGAGTAACTGAGAGGGGATGGGTGAATCAGTTACCACAAAAACAAATCCAATTCCCTTAGATGTCTTAATCAAAATTATCATTGTTACTCGGTTAACAAAGATATTATGTTGTTACTTGGTTAACAAAGCAATCTTAAGATATTAAATGTGATTGTCCTTTAGTGTTTAAGTGTAGAAACATAAAGTATAAAGCAAATAACATGTACACATATGACACGAATATTTACCGTGGAAACCCAATTTGGGAAAACCACCAATTGCAACTAGTTACTATTTTTCACTCATCTGAAGTGAGACCTGTTAGGAGCCAACCCTGATAAAGGTTACAAAAACACACTGTAAGGTGTGACCCTATTAGAGGATTTAATCACCCTATAAGGAGTGGCCTTGTTAGAGGACTTCAAACACTTCAATGTAGAAATGTCACCTTGTGAGAGGATTTATGAAAGACTGTTAAGTCTACTCTGTAAAGAGATTTGGATCACTGCTACAATTGTTAGAGAGTAACAATGAATTGAAATGATTGAATAATAAATTGTCTTTGTAGATTCGGATCTTTATTCTATCTTTAACTGGATCCTTACTAATCAAATATTCTTATGCAGCTCGGTTTGGATATTTTTTCCTTAATCAGAATTCCCTCTTATTTTTCCTTCACTCTTCATATCAAAACTCACACATTCAATCCAAACTTGACCTTGTATATATATGATAACCCTTTTCAAGTCGTCTTGAATAACCTTCCAAATAAATAATAAAACTCAAATATGTCAGTTGCAATCTACCAAGTAAACATAAAGTGTAAGTTGTTGTTAGTTGGCTGACACTAAATGCATAACTTGGTTAACACTATAATCCTTCAATGCTCAACCTTACTGTATTGCCCGAGTGAACTCGGTTAGTACTAAGAATCACTTGGTTGATATTGGAGTCTTCTTCAATGCCTGAGAGATCTCAGCATACACTGACTGTGCTCGGTTAGGATTAGACATTTGTGTAATATTAATACATTTGTGTATACATCAATGACATACACAATTGAATAATTGTCTTCAACAATCTCCCTCTTTGGCATTGATGGAAACACAACATGTCATTATACAAATAATTTTAGAGAAACAAAAACAAGCATAAAATTTATTAATGTCCTTAGCTTCATTCTTATTATTATCCAGAAAACTCCCTCTATCTTCACAGTTACTGAAATACATAATTCTCCCTCTTACATAAATCTTTGTTTCTGATAAAATTTCTCCCTCTGATATATTGATTTCTTTCCCTCAATAATTTATTTTGCATGACATCAATAATATCACCCTCTTTGACATCCAATGTCAAAGACAACATCCAATGAATTTGTAATATACCTGATGTATTGATTCATATGCAATAAGCTCTAACAATCTGCATCAATTGTTAGATCTATACTGTATCTCGGTTGATGCAGTGCTAATATGGGGTTAAGTGAGCCTGAGTTAGGGGAACCACCCCTAGCTTTCCTCTAAGATACAAGAATGCATCCTTAGGTAAAGGTTTGGTGAATATGTCTGCAATTTGTTCTTTAGCATTCACATATTCCAACCTTACTTCCTTGTCCTGAACCAATTCTCTCAAGAAATGATACTTTATTTCAATATGATTAGTCATAGTATGCATCACGGGGTTCTTTGAAATGTTAATAGCACTAGTGTTGTCACATTAGATAATAACTAGTTCTTTGATTTTCTCCTTCATACCTGACAACAGTTGTTTGAACCATATGATATTTGAACAATTTATTGTTGTAGAAACATACGCTTCCTCTATTATATACTGAGAAATACAATTTTGTTTCTTGCTAGTCCAAGACACTAACCTCTTTCCAAGAAATAATGCTCCACCACTGGTGCTCTTTCTATCATTAACACTTCCTGCCCAATCAACATCAATAAAAGTCTTCAAATCAATGTTTCCTCCTTTCTTATACCATAATCCATATTCTTCAGTGCCCTTAAGATATCTCATAATCCTTTTTATAGTCATCAAATGATTCTCTCTAGGATTACTTGAAAAAATTTGCAACAATACTGATGACATTACTTTTCCATTAGTACACTTAGTGAAAAACATTGACAGAGATAACCACCAGACTAAAGCATTACCGACAAACAGCAAGCATACCCAAAAGAACACAAAGGTCATGAAAAATGCTAAGTACAAAAGTTTCAAGCACCACCGGTGACCACAAGCATCACCGGCGACACAGTTTTTAGAAATAACCTGAAAGAAACAGAAAAGGCATACCCGACGACCAAGAAAACTGACCATCATAACTGACAGACAGATAAAGAACCCACAAATTGTGGATCTGAATTTTACACGATGGATAAAGCAATGTAATTCTATTTATAGAGTTTTTATTTGTTTTAAATCATAACTTGAGGGTCAAGAAAGCTTTATGTAAATGTTTTAATGCATCCTAACGGATCTAAAGCATATCTAATTAAAGATCAAGGTCAAGTTGTAAACCTTGGATCTAGAGTTAACTTGCGATGCATGAATCAAGAATTGAACCTAAATTAGTATAAATAGATGTTAATACTCAATTGTGAGTACATGAATTCACATTGTTGATAGCCTCCATGAGCATCTAAGGAGTAGTAGGCAGAATTCATGCAAAGGTCAGAAACAGAATACATCGGTTATCAAGAACACACAGAGGATACCGATAAGAAGAGAAAGGTATTATTCAATCATGGAAGGATGATTACTAATATGTATGAAGCTTTATAGGATCTGTTATCATCAATTGAAGATTGCATTTATCATCAGATCAAAGACTTATGTAGTTGCATTCTAACAAGTGCATCACATCTAAAATCTTTTTGTAGAAGGTGGACTTAACCGTTCTTTCCAAATCTCTTAACAGAGTGCACACTTAACAGTGTTGCAAAAGCTTCAAATGAAGTAGATCTTAACAGATCTCCACTGTAATAATCCTAATAGGGTAGGTCATTAGAAGTGACCAATTGTAATCCTTAACCAGCCCCTTCTTATCTGCAGATAGTGAAGTTTTGTGGGTAACAATCCCCACCGCAGTTTTTACTTCCTTAACAGGAGTTTTCTATGATATCATATCTTGTGTCATGTGTTATCTATTTTCATGAATG
>MU226316.1:945261-963168 GCA_018584345.1 Thuja plicata
GTGTGTGATAACCCTTATCAAGTTGGCTTGAATAACCTTTCAAATAAACAGTAAAACTCAAATCTGTCAGTTGTAATCAACCAACTAAACATAAAGTGTAAACTGTTGTTAGTCAGCTGACACTAAATGCATAACTTGGTTAACACTGTAATCCTTCAATGCCTGACCTTACTGTATTTCCTGAGTGAATGCAGTTAGTACTGAGAATCACTTGACTAATACTAGAGTCTTCTTCAATGCCTGAGAGAGCTCAGCATACACTGACTGTGCTCAGTTAGGATTAGACATTTGTGTAACATTAATACACTTGTGTATACATCAATGATAATACACAATTTAATAATTGTCTTCAACACATCCTCGGGTTCAATATTTGAGATTGAGAAAATATGATCTTCAACAATCCTTCTTTTGTTTGAACACCCTTTTTCCTATCACCAATAATCTAATCTTTAGAATGATTTAATCTCACATACCTTGGTGTGTTTGACCTTACCTCAATTTTTTGTGTTTCTTCATCTTCACTTATACAAGCTTCATCATTTTTTCTCACTGAAACACTTGGAACTTGGTTCGAAACTTGATGTTTTTGTCCCTGATTACCACTAGAATTTTGATCATTAGAATCATGTCCACAAGATTTGGATGTACTTTCAAGGCTTTCATCCACTTGACTTTAGAAATCTCCACTATCCTCTTCAACCTCTTGTTATAGCACCTACATGTCTTTCTTTTGGTAGAATACCCAAGGAATATACCTTCATCACTCCTTGCATCTAATTTCCCTATATCCTCATCTCTTTTGAAATAGAATTTACTACCAAAATTTTTGAAATACCTAACTATAGGCACATTTCCACACCATATCTCATAATGTGTCTTACTTGTATCTCCTTTTATTTCCACTCAATTGAGAGTGTATAATATAGTGTTAACTACTTCTCTCTGAAATATCTACGAAAATTCTCCTTCAAGCATCATGGTCATAGCAGTGTCAAGAATAGATTTTCTCTTCCTCTCCACAACTTCATTCCTATATGGATTCCTTGGAGAAGATAATTGTCTCTTTATCCCATTCTTCTCACAAAAGGGATTGAACTCACAGGATGTGAAGTCACCACCTCTATCTGATCTTAAACACTTAAGCTTCAATTCTATCTCAGTCTATACAATTTTCTTGAAGATCTTAAACTTATCAAAGGCTTCAGACTTTTGTTTCAAGAAAGTTACCCATTTCATCCTAGAGTACTCATGAATGAGAGAAATCAAATACCCATCACCTTGCAAACTTCTCATCTTAGCGGGACCATACAAATCAGTATGAACAAGATCTAACAATCCATTTGAATTTTCAGTCTTAGAATGGAAAGTAACTCTTATTTTCTTACCTAACTAACATTATTTGCAAATAGTGTTACCAAATTTATTCAACCTAGAAAGATCTCTAACAAAATAATTAGAACTTATTGCCACAATATTGTCAAAGTTGACATGACACAACCTTTTATTTCATAACCATCTTTCATCCATTTGAGAAATCAAACAACTTTTCTGACCACTATTCAAATCAAATATTTTACCTTTTGTCTTTGATCCTATTGCAATCTCTATCCCACAGTTATTTAAGACCTTGCATTTACCATTCTTGAAATGCAGGCCATAACCTTTCTCCATCAACTTCCCAACAATAAGAATATGATCTTTCAAACCTTCCACATACATAACATCATCTATATTATTCTTGTCATCTAGAGGGAGAGAAGCTCTACTTTAGATCATACAACCAGTATTGTCTCCCCATTTCACAATACCACCTTCATAATTCTCATAGCTAACAAACTTTCTCTTATCACCAGCGATATGATGAGAGCATCCACTGTCTATTACCCATTTATCCTCTTTGACAACTTGAGCAACTAGAGATTTCTCTTCAACAACACAACTAGCAGAACTAGTAGGCATAGAATCTTCAAGATTAGGATCTTCTTCTCTAATAGAAATGAATGTAAATTCATTATCACCCTTGTTAGGATCATTAAATTCATCATGTGTAACTCCATCATCATCATCATAGTAAAATTTCTTTACAATAGTGGGTTTTCTATTCTTAAATTTAGGATCCCTTTCCGGACATCTAGATGCAAAATGTCCTATCTTATTACATGAAAAACACTTAAGGGGTATCTTTCCTTTATAATTACCAAAATTTTTTAGCAATATTCTTGCAATCAATGCTTCCAACTCTTAAAGTTCTCGCTCTTCTTCTTCAAGATCTTTAATCTCTTTCTCATATCTTGACAATCTCCTTGTGGATCTTTCTCCCAGATTGAATCTTTGTATGTCATTTCCAGCTACAGTAGCTTTGAATGTTGATTCCACCTTAGGAAATGCACCACCAAATTCACTTATCTCAAAAGTAGTAAGATTACCAACCAACTTGTCTCTTGTTAAATTTGTCACTGTCTAAATCTCCTCAATAGTTGCAACTTTGTGTCTATAAGCATAAGGAAAGGATCTTAGTACTTAAGAAACAATCTCTTCATCTTCCAAAGTAACTCTAACACATATGATAAAATACACCACCTCACTCACCATAAGTAGGAAAGAGGAAATATTCCCATCTTCATTCATCTTCAAGGCTTCATACTTTCTCTTCAATTTCTACAACTTGGAAACCTTTACTTCTTTATCTCCTACATACAAGGTATGCAACTTATACCAAATATCCTCATCCATCTCTAATTCCATGCCATTGGTCATTTTAGTATCATTCATGTAACTCAACATTGCTTCCTTTTCCCTAATATTTTATTGGCATCCCTGATCTCACCAAGAGTAGTAGGGTTTGCAAGAGTGGTATAAGTTGACTTTGTAATTTTCCAACAAGCTTCATCAATGCATCTGAGATGAACTTGTTAGGATTGAGGAACACTGAGAGATGGGATGAATCAATGTTCTAGATTTTATTAAATTTTTAACTTGATTTCATAACCATAAACTAAAAGCAATAAATAATAAACAACTGAAATAAAAGTAAAGCGTCCACAACATCATAACACCATGATTTTTATAATGGAACCCCAGTTAATGGAAAAACCATGACGAGGATGGAACCCACAAGTATTACTTCTGCGGAAATAATTTACCATGTTAAGGGTGTAAGTAAATAGGGGAATACACATGCATTTAGGCTTAGAACCTAGAGCTCACTTCTCATATTACACAAAATAGGTATACAACCTTCAGAGGTTCACTCCCTTACAAAATCAATGGATAGAAATCCAATAAAAAATGAGCTGTGAAGTAGCATCAATAATGCCAATGTAGTTCCATGTAAGTGCCAAATAAGTTTGCTCAACTGATAGTTGAAACTCTTCTCATAGATCCATAAATCACATATATCATATAGCAATCATATTCAACTATCTCTCTTTCTAAATGTCTCAAATACTCGATCTTATATATCTAACATCAAAGATATTTTCTCACTTTATCGGCCTAAAGAATAAAATAGATAACATGTGAAGTGTCAGTCAAATCTATCATAAAAACATGTTCCTAACCTTGAACACAAGCACAGGTATCATCATAAATGTCAGGTCAATAATTAACAACTAGCAAACCAATCATATCATTGATCCTCTAGGATCGTTGATTATTTCACTGATCAATTGTCTATGTTCTTCTGTGTACTATGTAAGCCAATACTCAAAAATCTATAGCTCTATTAGATGATAATATAAAATTATGTGACCATAGACAAATGTACATAATACCTCAAATAATATCCTCCTATATTTGCATAGAACAACTCAAACCTGTGTCACACTTTTATAAAGGAAAAGGTTAACAACACCAAAACTATTCAACTTCAATGACATGAAAGTAGCATTTTTGTTTGGAATTTGAAAATGATGTAAACTGATGAAATATGTAAAAATGGATGAAGTCTTTTCCTATTATTTTTCAAAAAAAACTGGAGAAAATTTGATATATTTTTTAATTTTTAATGCCCATTTTTCAATTGTTGAAAAATACTGCAAATCAAGGGGTCTAGTTCCCACCAAAATTGTGTAAATAGACTTTTTTTCCTCTGATTTTGAAATATGTTTTATATGACATGTATAGCTAGTGTAGAAAAAAAGAAAGATTGGTTTCTGATGTATATTATCTCTATTATAACTATTCAAAGTTTTGATTAAGTAAAAATAGGTTTTACAAGGACCCAAAACCTTTAAACAGAGTTATACAAATATTCAGAGAGAGTATAGCAACAACTGTGCCGAGGCACCAAAGAAAGACAGCTGACAAAAAAAGCCAGCAGATAGACTAGCTAGCAATAGTCCTAAAGATAAACATAATAAATAGGGACATCACAAAAAAGGGGAGGGCCCATGAAAAGACAGCTACATGCCATCAACCATTTCCTAGGCCTGAATCACCATAACCTCCATCTGATTGATAGTATTTTTGAGGTCACCTTTGTCCTTCTCTTTTTCCTCCCTTGGGCTCATATTTTTGGTGCTAACCCTAGTGCGGGTTCCCAGGCCAACTAGATCCTTGACAACATGGTTATCCTTACTACCAGTATCCTGCTCCAGTTTCTCCATTAAGCTCTTGGCCTACCCTGTATAAGCTTTGAGACTCTTCAGAGATTGGTCCCCAATCTTATGAACCGTGTCCTCCACCTTGTCCACCTTGGCCTTCATGTTCTTAATATGCCTCACACTTTCATCTTCAGCAGCTCTGTCCTCCAAATCCTTGAGCTTCTTTTCCAGATTGCTCACTCTGTTCACCAAATCAACCTATGCTTCTGAATTTCCAACAACCTCTTTCATTTCCCCCAGACACTCAGCAACAAATTTCTCCCCAAAACCAACACATTTTAAAATATTCATTTCCCCCCTCATACCCTCAATTTGATTCTTCAGGTCAACATTATCACCTAACATTTTGCTAATTAAACCAGCAAAATCTTTAATGCATGCTTTACCATGGTCTAAATCCTTGGGTTCAAAAGTATTACCTATGTCGTCATTGTGATGGGTTTCCTCCTTCCCAATGTTCTTATTTTCAAGGCCCTTCCCAGAATCCTACTTCACCATTTCTTCCTCCTTCTGCTCTTTATTCTCCATGCTCTCAGTAGGGTTAGTATCATCCTTACCCTCATCCTTCTCCTCGTCTTCCTCCTCATCCGAGGAAAGCATGATTTTCCACTTGCTGGGATTTTTCCCTTTGCGGTATTTTATAGCTCCCCTCTTTCTTTTCTTAACCCCAGTTTTGGGTTTAGTCCCCTTATCTTCATCCTCAGTCTCCTTTTCAGTCTTTGTTTCCTCTGTTGGAGTCATCTTCCTAGCCTTAGGGTTAATTTTTCCCTTTTTATTTTTTCTTTCAATGTCCTCAGAGCTCTCATCCTCTGTATCCTTCTTAGTATCAGAGATTTTGATGTGGGTTTTTGTTAAGCTTTTCGAGGAAGAAGACCCCTTTTTTATTCCCTTCTTACAGGTTTTATAGCCTTTTTTATCCTCTTCCTCTTCCTCTTCCTCTATGTATTCTTCATACATACTTTCCTCCTCATCTCCTTTCATGTCTTCCTCATCTTTCTGTGTCCTTTTAACCAGAGGTCTCTCCACCTTCTTGGACTTAAGAATTTCATAAACTAACACCATAAGCCCCTGGTGTGAGGCGTGATCCTCCTTAGGTTTCCTTTGCATGCTATTAATGGTGAAATCAAGCATGTTGAGCAGGTAGAAAGGAAAATTAACCTTCATATTGTGTCTGAAGTGGTTAAGAAGCATGAAGTGGTAGCCATAGGCCCTAGTGAACCTACCATCTAGAGTGATGTAGCTAATGAGCATGAACAGAACATATTTCCAGGGTCTAGAGATACGCATAAGGTCATGATAAGAGGTGCCTGCCTTCACCAGTTGAGCCCTTTCCTTATCTTCCTTAGGAAAATTCTCCCATGCCTTGTCCAACATAATCCTATCTCTATAAAATTTAAACCCTTCCATCCCCATACTAGTCACCTTTGCAATAACCTCCTCAGTGACTTCCATATACTGGTTGTCGACCATGACCTTCCCATTTTTCTAGATCTTCAAGAAGATTCTTGTGATAGTGGAGTTGTGTGCATGAAACCTCTCCAGGAAAACCAACAAACCATCCCCCACCAAAATTTCCACATATCTTTCCTTTCACACCATTCATCACAATTTGCAGGTTCCACACGCTTCTTGTTACCTCCCATATCTGCTTTCTGGTTCAGATTATTTTCTCTATAGATGACTTTGGAAATGTTGTTTGAAATATCCCGCCTCTCTTTCATAAAAAAGAAGTGCACCCAAAAAACATGTCGCTTTGAGCTAATAATTTCCACTAAGTACATTCTCCTTAGCTAGTAATAATGACAAGTCACTTCTACCATAAACCAATAATTAAAACTTACCATTTATGATCGCTTTTTTTATTACTTCACAAACGGCCATTATTCATCAATAACTGCACTTGAGTTGGCATGTCAACATCACTTCCCCATTGAGTCACCGCCTCCATTTTACAAGCCATGTTGGCAACCCAATCAGCCACCCATTGGTTTCCCAGTAGTTATGTGTCACCATACAATTATCAAAAGAATGAATTAAGGCTTTAGCCTTTTGCATAATATTGTAAATTGACCATGAAGTAGGGGTAAGAGAATTCAAGCATTTAACAATGTTGAGAGAGTCACCTTCAATCCAAACTTTCCTGCATCCTTTTTCCTTGGCCATGATGAGACCATGAAGGGCAGCAGTGGCCTCAACAAGGTGGTTGGTCTAAAAACCAATAGGGACAGATTTGATACCCTTACAAACCTCCTTCTCATCCCTAATGAGAATCCCACATCCTGCCACCCTTGGGTTTCCTTTCGAGGCCCCAGCAAAGTTGACTTTCATCCACCCCCTAGGTGGGCAATCCCACCTAGCATCAGCTCTGGTAATTTTTTTATCCTGCTTCCTAAAATTCCCTTTTATCTTCCATTTTTGAAGAAAGGCAATATCCTCCTCCAAGATTGGTTCCATAATTCTATCCTTTAATACTGCATTTTCTTTAGTAGCTCTCTTTATCTTGTAAAAAACCTCTTTGGTAGTTGCCTCTTTATTCCTGAAAACTCTTTCATTCCTTTCTCTGCACATTCCCCAACAAATATAGGGAAGAGAAAATTTCCATACTTGACTAACATTATCATTTTTTGAATGATGTATCCAGGAATTTAAAAAACCCTTCAAATTTTTAGGTAAAACCCATTCTATATTGAAAAGAATAAGAAAGTTGTCCCATATAACCCTAACAAAAGGAAAATGAATAATCATATGATCAACACTCTCTTCATTCTGATTGCAAAGGTAGCATCTATTCACAATAGTCATCCCTCTTCTTATAAGGTTGTCAATAGTGAAGACTTTATTTTGTAAAAGGATCTAGAAAAAAAACATTGATCTTAGGAGTAAGATCCTTTATCTAGGCCTTAGCCCAAAAAGGCTCAATCATATCTTCAAACTCCTTATTATACACAGAAGACGTAGAAAAAATACCACTCAAAGTATGCTTCCAGATAATCCTATCCTCCTCCTCAATCAGGGTGGTAGTTTCCAGAATTTGGTTAAGCTGTCCCATCGAAATGTCAATAACAGTCAAATCTTTTTAGTGATCTGCTTCCCAATAATCCTCCACTTTTCTTCAAAATCTAACCTTGCAAAGGTTTTCAAAGTTTTTTCATCTAGGACAATCCTTAAGGGGAGCCTGTAAAATCCACTCATCTTCCCAGAAGAGAACATTCCTGCCATTTCCAACTTTCCATCTTATTCCTTTTCTAATGATATCCCTATTTTCATGGCATTCTTCCATATAAAAGATCCTCTAGAAATCTTGTCATAATCAAGAAAAGAAATAAATTTAGGGTGTTCCTTATTGTACTTGTTGTCCCAAATTAGAGTCCATTCTCCCCTGGAATTATAATATCTCTAGATTAATTTAGCCAAGAGATGATTGTTGAGATTTCTAATTCTTCAGAGGCCAAGTCCCCCTTTAATAACAGGTCTACAAAATTTTTCCCAAGCTAAGAGAGCTATCCTCTTCTTTTTCTCCATACCTATCCATAAGAAATTTTTTTGAATTTTTTCAATAGCATCACCAAAGTTTTTGCGAATTTTGAAGATGCTTAAGGCATATAGTGAAAGACCTTGAAGGGTGGCTCTGAGAATCTGAAACTTGCCCGCTTGGCTCAACATAAGTCTTTCCATAATGCAAGTTTACTATGATGTCTATCAATAAGAGAGCTCCAAAAAGTGTTAGGGGGTTCCAAACAGAGAGGCAACCCAAGGCAAGTGCCAGGGAGGGTCCCCAAATCACACCCTAGAATCCTCATGATTCTGATCTTCCTCTTCTTTGGAACATTAAAGAGGAACACAAAGCTTTTTCCCAATTAATAGCCTGACCAGAAGCAATCCCATATTTAGTTAGAGCTTTCTTAATATAAGTAGCATTTTTAACTGAGGTCTCTCCCATAATAACCGAATCATCAACAAACTATTGGTGAGAGCACACTTGGTTAGCAGAAGAAGGACATAATCCCTTAATTTATCCATCCCTCACATGGTTTTCCATGAACCTACCCAAGCATTCAGCCATAATAATGAAGAGGACGGGAGAAATGGGATCCTCCTGCCTCAACCCTCTAGTAGATTTGAAGAAAGGGGTGGGAGACCAATTGACCAAAATAGAGAAGGTAGCTGAAGAGACAAGCTGAAAGATAAGATCAATACTCTTCTTGTTAAAACCAAAAGCACTCAAGAATTTTAGAAGAAACTCTGAATCCACCCTATCATAGGCTTTAGAAAGATCTAGTTTAAGGATGAGGCCTTCCTTTCTAGACATCACCAGAGAATGCACATTCTCATGGATAGAAATTATAGAATCCAATATTTGTCTTCCCAGCACAAAACCATTTTGTTTCCAAGAAATTAGAGAGGGGAGAATAGATAAAATCCTAAAGGTAAGGACTTTAGAGATGATCTTGTAGGCCAAACTACATAAGCTTATAGGCCTAAACTGGTCTATTTTATCAGCTCACTACTTTTTAGGGATTAAGGAAACAAAAGTTCCATTTAACTCCTTAAGAAAATTTCTAGACCCAAAACATTCCTTGACAACATTCGTCACATCTTTTTCAATTATGTGCCAATACATCTGAAAGAAGAACATAGGGTATCCATTTGGTCATGGCGCTTTATCTCCTTCAAAGGAGAAGACAACATTTTTTATTTCAGAGTTAGAGAGGATAACATTAAGAACTGAATTTTGATTCTCATTTAGCATATGGGGAATGCATCTCAGCAGATCTCTTTGATCCTCCCTATTCAGATCTCAATTTTTTGTTAAAATATTTTGAAAATAATTTTTAGCTTCCATCCTAATAACCTCTTCATCCTCTGAAATAGCACCATTGATGTTCAAATGAGAGATTCTATTAGCCTGTTTGTGCTTAAGATTAGTCATGAAGAAATACTTGGTATTTCTATCCCCTTCATTAAGGAAAACCTTTCTAGACCTTTGTCTCCAGAAGGTTTCCTCCTTAGCAATAATATCATTGAGCTCAACCAACTTTTCATTCTCCTGTTCTCTAGTAACCCTCACATACCCTTCCTTCTGAATGCAGTCCTAAATGTCCTTCAGATCCATATTGATATTGGTCTTTGAAGAAAAAATGTTACCAAAAATGTCTCTATTCCAATCTTTAATGTTATCCTTAACATTTTTAAGTTTTTTAGCTATGATAAACATGGCTGTACCATGGATTTTAATACTCCACCAATCTTGAATCTTATGCTGAAGTTGAGGGTGCATAGTCCACATTTTCTCAAATTTGAAAGGAAAATTATTTTTCTTGGAAATGAAATCTGCCAGGAAATTGATAGGGTTATGATCCAATCCAACCCTCAAATGGGAAGATAAAGAGCAGTAGTAATGGGAAAACCAGTCATTAGTGATCAAGGCTCTATCAAGTCGAACCTGGATAAGATCCCACCCACTTCTTTTATTAGTCCAGGTATAGTTAACACCTTTAAAATCAATATCATGGAGAGAATGGTTGTCAATAAAATCCATCAGATCAAGTCTACTATCCAGATTAGTTAGGCTTCCTCCTTGTTTTTCATCTTATTTTAGGGGAGTATTGAAATCTCCCATAACAAGCCACTCCTCATCAATAAAATTGTTTCTCAGAGAGGATAGCTTATTCCAAAAAACCTCTCTACCCTTTTTGGAATTAGGGGCATAAATATTAGTTAAAACCCAAGAAGTATTATCTTTTAGATGCTTAAATCTTATACACGCAACATTATTCCCTTGATAAATAACTATTCAAAGTTGAACTTACCCAAAATTGACAATTTTTCGTCTCCCACCTTATTTCCCCTATCAAATCTATACCAATCAAGAAACAACCTACATATTCTTGAAGAGGAATCTCTTCTCTAGTGTTCCATAAAATTTTGAAATTTTTCTTATATGATTTACTATTTTTTTTCTTTTTCTGATTCATTGTCTTCTCAAATGTTAAAATACCTACTTGCAGTATTTTACAATTATAATATATTAGATCTAATGAAGGCACTATAAAACTTATATAGGGATATTCTTGACTTTGAGCTCTAAAAGATATTTTTTTAATAAATTTGAGTTTTGATGCAGAAATCAGTGGCAAAAGTCAAAAGTTTTGCAATTGTAAAAATTTTGTTAATTTGGTTGCCACATAAGATGGCACACAAGCAGTTTCGGCCAGACCTGGTTTGGCCAAACTCCCTGTATAAATGTGAGCCAACTATTCATTGATCTAACATATTTGGATTATATTTACCTTTTGGGCTCTAATCGAAATTGGTTCGGGTGGACCCTTTTTGGCCAAACCCTTCTCACCATGTCGGCGTCTTGTGGTGCCACTTGGCAGCCACGAGTGTTTGGCCTGACCAGTTTCGGCCGAACGATGTTCGGTTGAAACTAGTTTCAGCCAAAAAATCTTGGTTAGCCTTTAGTGTGACACATCTTTTTTCTTTCACCCCAACTATTAACAACTATCAAACCGATCAGATCATCGATCCGCTAGGATCGCTAATCGATCCACTAACCAATTGCCTCTATTCATCTCTATACTCAGCAAGCCAATACTCATAAATATATAACTTTGTAAGATGATAATATAAACTTCTATGATAATAGACAAATGTGCATAATACCTCAAAGGATCCCCTCCTATCTTCGCATAGAACAACTCAAATATATGTGGTCATACCAATCCATATACTGAAACTAGTAAATTGTGATTGTTATGCCATACTTAGACAAATTCGTAATCAAACCTTTAATATCACCATATTATCATTAGTTGTCACTAGAATAGTGTATGGTTTCCATCAATTAAAACATACAACATATTCTCATCATCAATCTCAAGCCAATAATCTCCCCCTTTGGCATTGATGACAACACTTACCAAAAAATGACAAAGTGTCCAAAAATACCAAACTCAAAAACTTGTACTCCCCTTGAGATGAATCTAACATTTTTTTCTCCTTATCTCTCCCCCTTTGACATGAATGGAAAAGGTTGGGGTCTATTAGAGTAAATGGTTCTTTTCCATTTCACTCTTGACTTAAGTTTACTTAGGTGAACTTATTTATTAGGAGGATTTTATTTATTTGGATATTATATTTAGGAGGGTATTGTTGAGTCATACTTTGACTCCAACTCCTCCTTTGATATGGTTGAGTCCTAGTTGAAATATAACTCCTCCTAAGATATGGTTGAGCCTAATTTGGACTCTACTCTTCTAGAGGATGATGTTGAGTTCCATCATGACTCTACCTCCTCCAGGTTGAGACACTTGTCTAAACCTTGTCCATGCCTCCTATCAGTTCTTTCATATATAAAAAGGCTATCTTGCATGTATTTTAAATATGTTGGAGATATATTAGATATGATAGGATAACATAATAGAGATTTCCCTTGATGTTGTTATGCCTTTGAGCATATACATCAGGTATGTCTAAAAGTGTTATTATGCTTGTTTTATTTCCAATTATTGATCTAACACTTTCAATTGGATTTTGGGTTATGTATGTTTTTAGCATATTCTAACATGGTATCAAAGATTATTTTGAAAGTTTATATTACTTAGAGGTCTTGGAAAATCTTTCTGTTATTTCTCTTGCATTTCATATGGTCTGGAGAACAACAAAGATTTATGAAGATCCAATAAGTCTCTATTTTGCATATATTTTTTTTTAATACCTAGGTGATTGCAGCATTCTGGAAGTATTTATGGTTGTTCCATTATATTTGGGAGGCTCAAAACCCCTATTTTCATATAAGGTTTGTGCAGATCTAACCCTGGAAGTTTTGTATGTCATTTTTTTCGTGTTGGAGGAATTTGTTTACACTATAGCCACATTTTCTGGAAGTGATAAAGAAAAATGCTTTCTGGGTTTTCTTTGCCTTTTCAAGACACCATCTGGCTATTAGTTAGTTTTTTACAGAGCTCACAAATCATGATAAAATTGCATCTGATTACTTCAGGAAAACCCTTCACCATTGGAGTTTCCTGTTTTGGGGTCCTTCTTTAGAGGCTCATATCTTTCTCAATTTTGATCCTTTTTTCAAGAATGTTTATTTTTTTAATTTGGGCTATAATTTCCTAAATTTTCCAATGGTAGAATTAGTTTTGCATTTTGGTGGCTAGATTGATCAAAATGTGCAGATCTTCATGACTATACATGTCTAATACTGCTTTTTGCAACTTCCAAAGCTTCATTTGGGCACATACAGTGTCAAAAAATTTCAATCAAGATATCGACGGAAAGCTAGAGATGAGATCTTTGCTTTAAAGTAGGTTTGGATCAGATATTTTTCCATTTTACCCAATTTTTTGCAGGTTAAAGTTTGGTATTGCTAATTTATTCATCAAGCCATAAATTTTGCCCCAGTTCTCCATTTTTTGGAAATGAATAGGCATCAGAAAGGTGGTGAAGATAAATACACAGCTACAAGATTTATTTTTCAGAATTTTATCTCTGGTTCATTTTGGATCAGAAATTGTAATTTCGGCCATTATGAGCCTATTGAGGATTCTAACATAAAAAAAGAGCTTTATAAATGCACTGAATTATAAAGTGCCAACTTATAATATCTTGGGGTGATTTTTGTTGATCTATTAAAATGGGGGTTGTCTCATGTGCTCTCATGTATTCTCCTTCTGTGTGATTTATCTCTCTTCTTTTCTACACAAAAATCTTATTTTCTACACTAAAATGGATCACTGAGCAATACCATTACTTACACCCTATAACTAATATGAGTGTAAGTCTAAAATCATAATCTATCTTAAGAAGTTTGGGTTATTTAGAGTTACTATGGGTCTTGAAACTGAACCATCATTGCTTGTAGAAATCCTAAGTGGTTTAACAAATGTGATGAAGCATATGGTACTCTATGCATGTTTGTATCTCCTAGTCTTCTTTTTCATGTTGAATCTGCTACAACTTTGAATGATGTATGGAATACATTAGAGGGGTTTTTTGGGAAACAAGATGAATTAAGGTGGCACCAATTGGAGAATGATTTGATAGGGTTAAACCCATGTAACTTTGATTAAATTCAAGAATTCTTCACAAAACTAAAGGCTTTAAGTTTGCAATTAAAATCATGTGGGATTGAGAAGAAATATTCACAACTAATTCTTAGCATTCTCTCCAAACTTGGTCCAACCTATTCAGTGTTTGTTTCTACTTTCTATGCTACAAAAAGTGCTTTAGGAACCAACTATAAAATGTCTTCTCTTGATGAGTTTGCAAATGAACTCACAAAAGAGAAAGAAAATTTGATTCATATGGGCACAATTAAGCCCTCTAAGTCTCATGCATTGGCTACAAATCAGGGTAATAGTGAACAAAGAGGACCTTCCAAGCAATAAAATAAATAAAAGTACCAAGGATAAAATAAGCAAGAAAATAAATTTTCTACCCCAAGGGTAACAAATGAGGCATCTTCTTCAAAAGGTGATAAGCCCAAGAAGGAGAAAACAATGTTCTCCTATTGTAAGAAACTTGGCCATGATGAACACAAATGTCCAAAGAAGCAAATTGATCACTTGTCTCATCTTCTTGAAAAGAACAACATCAAGGTGCATGATTTTGTCAAGTCAAGTTCATCTCAGGAGTCTTCAAAGGATGCAAGTAAAGTGAAAGGAAAGGGTAAGGCCCTACTTGTTTTTTCCTCACAACCATATTATTGGATAATTGATTCGGGTGCTTCGCACCACATGTATTCATCAAAAGAATTTTTTTCCTCCTTGGAGTCATGTTCTATGAAATCTATTCTTTGGGTGATGATACTCCTGCTAAAGTGCATGGGAAAGGGTTTGTTGATGTGAGAAAAGGAACATTTCATGATTTCCTTTGTATTCCATCTTTTTCAACTAATCTCCTATCTATTTATCAGATCACTCACACAAGCTTTGGAAAGAGGGTTGAGTTTACTTCAGACGTAGTGGTAATCAATGGCATGCACAATGGGTCTATAGTTCCAGTGGTAAAGGTAGATCATCAGACCAGACTATATCACTTTTCTCACTTTGTTCCTTATTCTCCTTCAATTGCATTGCTTACTCACTTATTCACTCAGTCAGCAAGACATGGTTACAGGGTTTCCTTCTATTCAATTTTGGAATGGATTTTGTCAAGGATGTATACTTGGCAAGCATCTTGAAGAAAAATTTGATAAAGGAAAAGAATGAAAAGCCACACAACTTTTGGATCTAGTACACAGTGATTTGTCTGGACCATTTCTACATCCTTCTTTCACCAGAGCCAAATATGTCTTGAAATTCATTGAGGATATTTCCCGATATACCTTTGTATATTTTCTCAAACAAAAGTCTAAATTCTTTGATTTTTTTCAAGAATTCAAAGCTTTTGTAGAGAAACAAACGTGGAAAAGTATCAAGGTTATGCGTATCGATAATGGGAGAAATATGTCAATCAGAGGTTTGAGAATTTTTTTCATCTCAAAAGGAATTAATATTCAACACACAATTACCTACACTCCACAATAAAATGGATTTGTAGAAATAAAAAATCAGACCGTAAAGGAAATGGCCAACTATATGATCCACTCCAAATTATTGGCACCTAAGTATTGGGCAGAGGCCATCAACTATGCATGTTATATCCAGAATTGGGTTCCTCATTGAGATGTGAAGGGGGTCACTCCTTTTCAAGCTTGGATCAGTTGGAAACCAACAGTCAAACACTTTCTAGTGTTTGGGTCTTCTACATGGGCCCACATTCCAGCAAAGAAATGCAAGGTTATGGATCCTTAGAGTAGGCCTTGCATTTTTGTTGGGTATCCAGATGGTGTCAAAGGCTACAAGCTTCTCCATCCTACCACACATGAGATTTTCATTGAGAGGAGTGTTCATTTTGAAGAAGATACCTCCATTTATTCTTCTACCACTTTTCCATCCTTCATTTTGATGGAGACATTGTGACTGCATGATGATAGTTCTTCCAAGGATTATAATACTCCTGATCCTACTAAGGATTCTTCCTCTTTAGATGATGATGATGAAGATATATATTTCTCCTTTCTTAGTCATTATTCAAAGGGTGAATATCATCCTCTAGATTCTCTACATTATCCATCCACTAGGCCTCTGGGATCATCAGGCATTGGAGTCAGTGGGTGATTGGGTTGGTGATCCTTCAAATGAGAGAAGAACAAGGTCATAGTTTTAGAAAGCTCCACATCTCTTCATTTCTATAGCTTCTTATCCACAATTATTTTGGGGAGCTTTTGGTATCCCCAAGTGGGATGTTTCTATGCAAGAGGAGTTCAGTTCCCTAGAGAGGAACCATACTTGGGATTTAGTCCCTCTTCCTAAGGGAAGGAAACTTGTTCAGTGTCAGTGGATCTATTGAACAAAATTTTTTGTAGATGGGTTGGTTGATAAGTATAAGGCTCACCTAGTTTCCAAAGGATTCTCCCAAGTTCCTGGGATTGACTACTCTGAGACCTTTGAGCTACCTGCTAAGATGAATTCCATCCGACTTGTAATTTCCATTTCTACATCCCATCGCTGGGAAGTTCATCACATGGATGTGAAGATTTATTTTCTTCATGGTGACCTTCAGGAGGAGATATATATGGAACAACCACATGGGTTCATCCAAGATAATTCAATATTTTCCACCTTTGAAAGTCTCTTTGTGGCCTTAAACATTCCCCTCGAGCCTGGTATGCCAAGATGGACTCCTTCCTTCTTTCATTTGGGTTCAATCGGTGTCATTCTTATCTGAATGTCTACATTTTGCAAAAGGATGATACTCTCACTTTCCTTGTCCTCTATGTTGATGAATTTTGATCATAGGGAGTCACTCATCCCACATCATGGTAGTCAAAAATTCCCTTCATGATTGGTTCTTAATGTCTGACTTAGGCCTCCTCCACTACTTCTTAGGGATTGAGATCACTCAATCACCTACTGGTATCTTCCTTGGATAACCTAAGTATGCTCTTTATATGCTCTCTAGATTTCACATGGTTTATTATAAGTTTGCACCGACTCCATTTCTGTTAGGAGTCAAACTTGAGGCTTCTTGTTCTTCACCCTTGGTTGATACTACCTTGTATCATCAATTGATTGGTAGCCTCATATATTTGACTCATACGAGACCTGATATTTTGTATGCTCTGGGCATAGTCTCTTAGTTTATGCAAGAGCCACATGAGATAGATTGGAAAGTAGCTAAGTAGATTCTTGATTATATCTAGGGTACTCATAGTTATGGGATTCATTATGCAGCAGGTGTAGATATTGATTTAGTAGGGTACACATATTTATATTGGGTAGACAATTCTTAGGATCATAAGTCTACTTTGGGGTATTGCTTCTCTCTTGGTTCAAGTACAGTTTCTTGGTCGAGCAAGAAGTAGTCTGTTATTTCTCTTTCATCCACTAAGGCCAAGTATTGAGGAGTAGTTAATGCAGCTATTGAGGCCATTTGGATTCATAACATCCTCACTTAGTTTGGAATTCATTTCTAAAATTCAACAGTCATATTTTGTGGCAACCAGAGTGCCATTCAGATTTCTTGCAATGCTGTCCATCATCAATGGACCAAGCACATTGAGATTCACATGCACTACATACAAGAGTTGATTCATGAGAAGGTCCTTGATCTTTAGTATTTTCAGACATCATATCAAACTATAGACATCTTCACCAAACCCTTCACTTAAAAAAAATTCATTCACTTACGTGCTTTTCTTGGGATGTGACATGTGTCTCCTTCTACAAGAGATTTTTAGTTTCTTATTTTCTCTCTTTTGGAAATATTTTTTTCCCACTGGGTTTTCTCCTTTTCTTTGGTTATCAGAATATGTATTGTAGTTATACATGGGTACCTCACATGGCTTTGTTTCTGTTAGCTCTTTTTATTGCAGAATTGATTATAATGACAATACATGTTAGACTATCTTTTACCCAAGTTAGATTCTCACAAGGAAAAGGGCTAATTAACAAGGATAGAAAATCCTTCTACACTTTGGGTTCCACACACCCAGGCGGGTACACCTTTAACAGAATATCAGCTTTTAGAAATTTTAATCAGTGGATTAAGGACTAGAGATCCTTCTTCTGTTTATGCCATTTAGGCCTAGGAAGGCTAACCTATTGATTCACTCTTAAGGGAATCACAAATATGAATTGTACTAAGTACAATTAACTAGACATGTATTTGGAATAATATGAGTATAATGATTGATTGAATTTGAATTTGATGATAACAACCACTTGTCAGCATTTATGACCAGTGC
>MU226316.1:981771-1019272 GCA_018584345.1 Thuja plicata
ATATTAAAATATATCCCAAGTAGCCAAGGAATACTCGAGACACCCCAAAATGTTGAAGCTGAATATGTCATCTGCCTATGACTGATGTCGGTCAACCTGGAATAACTGGCAGTCTCATCCCTAAAATCTAGGGATACTCCTAGAAACTAGGAAACACACCCAAATCTCCTGAAACTGAAACCAAGGGATGACCTTATAGAACCTCAAAACTGGAAGCTGACACCACCTCCTAAAAAGTAGGAATTCCCCTCCTAAAAAGTAGGAACTGCCTCATAAAATCAAGGAATTGCACTGCAACACTATGTTTACCACCATGTCACCTGTACAGACTGCTGCCGAACAAGATGGGTCAACTGGCAGTCCCATCCCTAAAATCTAGGGATGCTCCTAGAAACTAGGGAACACACCCTGTCATCCTGAAACTGAAACCATGGAATGGTCCAGTGGGACCTCACATCTCGAAACTGCCACATCCTCCTAAAAAGTAGGGATATCCCCTAAAATCTAGGAACTGTTCCAAACTGGCTCCAAACTTCTTGTAAAGCCCAAATCCAGTCACTGAATGCACTGAATGAGTCCCTATCCATCTCCGCTAGCCTACGAGACTCTAATGATAGGCCAACTCCTCCGTCTCTAATGTCCACTCTAGAAAGGGGACATGACAATCCAGACTCTTAACTTCCTGATTTAGGCTTTTAGTCTTAAGGTCATTTCTTCTAGTCTTAGCTAAGAGTTCTTCTCTTTCCAATAATAGATCATATAACCTTTGCTCACGTTTTTCCTTTGCTTCAGCTATTTCCTTTTCTTGTTCCTTCTTTTTTCTTTTCAAAGCCACAACCTCATCTTGCAATTTATCATAATCATATGATGTTGTTTTAGCAGCAGAAGTCTCTTCTGGTGGAGCAAGATTTTCTTCTGCAGGAAAGAACCCTATGTCAGTATTTTCTCCATCTCTAAAGGGATCAAAATTGGTATTGGATCTATAAGCATCAACTGGTCCCACAGGTTCTGCATCTTCAGATGAAGACGACTTCCTTTCTAGAATGGGGATATCTATTTTTCTTTCAGAGGCATGTTGGGAATCATGTTTAGATGCCCCTCTTTTGGACCATTGTTTCCTTTGAGGCGTATGGAGCTCCTCTCCAAGATCCTTTTCAGGATTCAATCTAGAATATGACCTGGTGTTTCTTTGTCTACTCATCTTATAGAACAAATAAATATTTCACTATGCAATACTGGACTACACAGAGGTTAGAGTCACCACCTCTTTTCAGAGGATTAATATATATAGATATCAAACACTTTGTCCTATCTCAGATATTATCTTAAGTAAATGTTGAAATTTTCAGATATATCAAGCTTGATAATTCCTCACCAGTTTATTCCAACTGAGACAAGATCTGTATCATCTTCATAATCAGGACCTTCAAACAATGCACCACAACTAATAAGAAAGATAGACTCGCTCTAATGAGTATCAGGAAGAACAAACTGATTCTCAATATTGTAAAAACAAGTAATTTCATGATAATGACTCTGAGATCATTACAAGAGTCCATAGCAGACTTAACTAAAATTTGATTTATCTTAAACACACCAGAGATTTACTGATTTCTTCAACAAGATTTTTGCATCTTACTCCCCAGCAGAGTCGCCAATTTGTTAGCTCTTTTTCTTGCAGAATTAATTATAATGACAATAAATGCCAAACTCTCTTTTACCCAAGTTAGATTCTCACAAGGAAAATGGCTAATTAACAAGGATAGAAAATCCTTCTACACTTTTGGTTCCACACACCCAGGTGGGTACACCTTTAACAGAATATCAGATTTTAGCAATTTTAATCAGTGGATTAAGGACTGGAGATCCTTCTTCTTTTTATGCCATTTAGGCCTAGGAAGGCTAACCTATTGATTCACTCTTCAAGGAATCACAAATATGAATTGTACTAAGTACAATTAACTAGACATGTATTTGGAATAATATGAGTATAATGATTGATTGAATTTAAATTTGATGATAACAACCACTTGTCAGCATTTATGACCAGTGCCTAATCATGGGTGATAGAGTCAAAACAGAGTATACTTATACTAGAAATAATCAATGGAAATACAAATGAACCCCAGATAGAATGCCTTACAAACTATCCTCTCATCCTTACACCCCTGTATCAAATCCCTACATAAACCCTAATCCTCTGCCATCATCTATAAGATTTAAAACTTTCCTTGAAAGCAACTCATAGACAAAAACATGACTACCTTATAACCAGTATATTCAGAGTGCCTTGCAAATTGAACACATAAGAATTAATAGTAAATGAAATAAGACATCATAGATATCAAAATGGAGATTCCATTGTATTTTATTAATATCAATTTGAATACCAGTACATTCACAAAGACTCAAAACCAATAGTCAGACCAATTCAGTAATCTGCCTTGTAGTTTTATTTTTACCATCCTCCTTACAATATTACAACTTGACACTTATAGGTAGCCATAGTCATCTTGGAATCCTCTTGGAAAATAAGGATGCAACAAGCTACATATGACTAGGCTAAAGGACAAAATACAGTTTCAGAAAGAGACAAAACTTATGGCGAGTGAGATAACAATATTTGCTATAAACCATGTAATCATTTGTCTTGTGACCGCCTGAATGCTTGAAGTTGCTCCAAGGTAGTTGGGTCTTTGTCACCTGGATTTTTTTTTTTGCTGGTGTAGAGGTTTTAATATTTGATCTGCTCCATTATCTTAACCTCCTTGATGCTAGCTGTCCACTTCATATTTCCTATTTCATGCTATGGGGGTAACTATACCATATTTGTTGACCCAAGCAGTGTACACCTCATCACTTGGCCACTCGAGGTTAAGAACTTCATCTTTGCAGTTGTTGAACTCCTCCTAGTCACTATTAGCCTTCTCTAATTTTGCTTCCCAAGATTCAAAAAATGCCTTGGCTTTGCTCAAAATATCAATGGTTAATAAAAACCAGCCAGTGTAACAATACTCTTTGTCCTGCTAGTCAGTGTCTCATTTAACTGCCTCAACCATAGGGCTTCATTCTTTATGCTCCTATCCTTTTTGAACATGTTAGGATACATATCATACCTATCCTTGGAAAACTCTCCTCTTAGGGTTATGATCTTCTTCATGACCATGTTCCTTTTGGTGTCTAAATTGATCATCAATTTGAGACACTTTTGAGTGCTTGTTAGGACAAAATACATATTATTTTGCTCTTTCAAAAGGGAATAGAAATATTTGATATGGGATGCCTTCCCTTTCCACTTATTTACTGTTAGCTCCCATTGCTTCTTTTCATCCTCATGCCAACTGGTGATGCTTGTGATCTTTTTTCCTAGTGAGTAGAGGTTAGCAAGGTTAATTTCACTGGTACATCTTTTGAGATTTGAAAATATCCGATCTGTGTGTTTTTGCTTAACCAATTCTTTAGCTTCTTTGTAGGCCTGGGAATCTTCTAAGTCCCTCTTACTCTCTTCTTCTAATCTTGTCCTTTCATTGATTAGCCTGTTCTTTTCAGCTTCTAATTCTTCTCTCTTGGCATCAATAGCTTCCTGAGTAGTAGGACTTAGAGGTGCAGGGGATGGGGGATATGTTATAAATGGACTTGAAGAGGAAGGCTGATATAGGCCCTGAGAAATTAGCCTTTGGGGTACCAGTTGAATCTTCTACTTACCTTCCAACTCTACTATTTTGTTATCCTTAATCAAAGATTTCACCTTCTCTTCGTTGTAAGCTTTGAGCACAAACTCATATCTTTCATTCAGACTAGCATATGCTTCTTTTTCATTTTCTGACACTTTCATGCTCAAATTGGAAACCTGTACAACAAGGTTAGCTGCTTCAGTTCCTACGGTATCTGCAACCCTTTTCACAATTAGGTTGTCTGTGTCTTCAATATCATCATCTTCTTTAATTCTTCTCTTATCCTTTTTCTTTATTGACCAGATTGCCAATGTGGCATGATCTTCACTAAACTGGGCACCAATTGATGTCCCAATAGAGCTTATGGGTTTAGCTTGTTTCCTTATAGCATCAAAAACCTCTGCATCAGCTAAATCCCATTGTGGCAATATGAGAACTCCTTGCCTTTTGATCATTTGTCTACAATCCTCAGGAGTAATCTTATCAAATTTTGATATCAATTCTTGCTTGACTACTTCTTCTATGTCCTCCTTGGCAGCATTAGGTTGAACCTCTATAATTTTATAGCACTTAACATTGTATTCACCAATATGGCACCTCCATAGGAACTCAAATAAAAGCCATAGTTTTGATCAAATTGTCATCAGACAATAATTCATCACTAGCTTGTTTGGTCACAGGATCTAATTCCTTGCCAACAAATTCTGCCACTGTGAGGTCAAATGATGTATGTTTAGGCTCTTCTGGCATCCCTTCTAGTATTTCTTGAGTGGTAACAACTACTTCACCAGCATTTCTCATCTTGAGCAATTGCTTAGCAATAGTATGGTCATCATATTGCATAGGGGATTGGGAAGGAGAATACAATTCACCTCCTTGTTCTTTTGTCTCCACCCTTTGCCTCTTCAAAGAGGGTACTTCTTAAACATCAGTATCCATTGGCCTCTTTCCCTTATGCTAAATGGGCTTATCAACTCTGGGAGCAATAGTGGTATATCCTCTTCTTTTGTATACTACATAGTTCCCAGGTGGAACTATTCTGCTTTGTGGGAATCTATTCAAAATAGCAAGAGCCTTTTTTGGATCACTGTCAACTGCTCTCTACCTCTTCTCACTTAGGGTTTGCATTATTCCCTCAAAAATATTCATTAGTGAATCAATTTTATGATACCATGGGAAAAAATCCTTTAGATGATCATAGGTCTTGTCAAAATTCTAGACAAAGTCCAAGGATTTCTTATATGCCATCCAATTTCCCTTCCTGAATTCTTGAACCTCTAAGTCAAAAATGTTCTTGATAATATCCTCTAGATAGTAGAATTGATGCTTTAGCATTATACAATTGGTCCTCTTCTTGAACATGCCCATGATAAAATATTCATTATCTGCACACCTGGATATGGAGGTGGATAAATGATAGGGCTCAAAGTAGTTTCCAAATTGTGTCCATCCCCCTTTTTTTATGATAAAATGATGGGCTCTAGTGAGGGTAGGAAAGATATTTCCCTTCATCTTTTCGGTCAAGGCTTCCCCCTACAGCCCACCTAATTGTCTTATAATTTCTACCATCCCAATCTTGAGTGGGACTCTGTAGGGTATCACATAAGGGGTACCTCTGAAACCATAAACCCTGATCACTGTGGCAAAAGGGTACAATATCAAATCTCGCCAATTGTGAGCAATTTTCAACTCTAGGGCATACTCCATAGGCCTCAAAATCCTCATCATGTCATTATGAACCCTGGCACTCTGGTTATCCAGCAGTGACTTAAGTCTAGTTGCAATGATTTTTTCAAAATATACATAACTTGCATTCTTTCTATCCCAGGACAAGTCTGCACTCCACATCTAAACATGCAATTCTTTACCATCTTGGAATCTCTCCAATTCCATTTCTTCTTCAAAGAAGTCTGCATTGTTAAATAAGAACATATGCATCATGAGGGAATACCAACCCATTGGTTTCTGTATGTTGCCATCTTTGATCCCTAACAAACCATCATGCATCTCCTGAGCAATATAGGATGCATAATCGAACACTACTAACAAGTAAGGATGCAAAATCTGAACAACCATTAACATTATGTGGATAGGCATTGCCCCTTCTTTGTATATTCCCAAGACATTGCACAGAGCATTGTACATTTTTCTGGCCTTGCTGATGAAAAGATCCACTTTGAAGGGTTCCGGGGTTCCTGGTCCTATTACAACCAAATTTCCTATTATGTTGGCATACCCCTTCACTACTTCACCCCTATAATAATCTCTTTGGTTATTGTATATTTATTGGAAGTATGTGAGGTCAATATCATCCATACTCTGAGAGGGGTTAGTCAGCTTGAAAATCCTTCTGATTTCATCAGCTGATATAGTCAATATTATATTTCCCCGGGTGTCTCTAACAACCCTGGCCACCTTATCATAAGTGTTTGCTATCAAGGTAAACAAATCAGTGTCCATGAATACACTAGGTGCTATTAGCTTTCCAATGTCTAGTTCCCAAATATTACAGTCTGGGGTGGGGGCATTCCTCTGACTATAAGCTGCTCTAAACAGAGTAAGGGTATCAAAACTAGTAATAGCATCTTTTGCCCACCTACCTGAATCATATAACCCTTCCCCAATTTTAAAGCGGGGATGTTGTGGCACTACCTTCTTAGCTTGTGTGGCATACCCTGAAGATAATGGCAACTACTGCAACAAATCTTCCCTAATGTTCCATTTTTGGTAATCAACCTGTCCCGAAATTTCAACTCTAGCTGCCATTCTAAGGGTTGTCTATCAATACTAGAACCAGAATGTGAAACAAGAGCTCTAAAACCTTATCTAAACTGCAAATTCTGCTCCAATTTTGAATGTAAGTGAACAATAAGCTTACCCATTCTACACAAAAGTCGCGTAGAGCTGGTTTTCTCCACAATTCCGTCTTTGCTCAAATAACTTTGGTGAATTATCGAGGCTGCAGTTGGCTTGATCAATTTCATGGCCTTAATCAAATCAGTCTCTCAAATTGAATTTGACTAGAGGTGTCACACATTCTGCAATTAATCCATAGCTTCAATTTCGCGGCTTAACGGCTCTATGCAACTTGTTCTGTCAATTTTCAATTTGAGCCGTCGATTTTGGACATCACTCTTCACATCTGACGGCTATCTTATTTTCTCAGAAATTACTGTCGACTGAGGATATGTGTTAGTTCTACTTATTCTCTCATTCATTAGATGTTGAGCATCTTAGATATAAGCGATTAAGCAAGCCGTTAGATATGAAACAACTTAACCAAACTTTAAACCTTCACCAGCTTTGAGTGCCTAGGCCCACCAACTGCCAAATGTCATAACCGCTTATTCGCTTATATGTTAGATGTCGAGCATCTTGGAGATAAGAGAATATGCGAGCCATCAGATCTTTCCAAACTTGTGTACTATTTAACAGAACACCTTTACGATACTCTCAGCCCCACCAAGGACACGCATTGCCTCCGCTTATTTGCTTATATGTTAGATGTCGAGCATCTTGGAGATAAGTGAATAAGCCCGCCGTCTGATCTTTTCTGAGTTGCTCGATACATAAGGGGATGACATAAAAGGGAATTTTCACAGGGAGACTTAGGAAATATTAAAACGGTTAGGAATCACAGACTTTTGTAAAAAGAAACCCATTTAACATGGACACATGACTTAAGGTGACTTAAGTGATCGAAAAAGTAACACGAAAATAGAACCGACCGAGGCACTTAGGGTTTTTTGGTTATTTTCCACAAAATTTCAACTAGGTTAAGGGTTTGAGCATACTATGCAGAGGCATAAAACAATTTGAATCTCAATTTCAAAGCCCTTGACACTATTTTCATAGGAGACCCTATGAAAATTACAAGGCACATTTTGGACAAGAAAAAGCATCAACAGTTTCCAAGACCCATAAGCTATGTATTGCATTATTGTACTCCCTAAGTTGTACTTAAGGGGGGGTGTTAGAGTAAATGGTTCTTTTCCATTTCACTCTTGAATTAAGTTTACTTAGGTGAACTTATTTATTAGGAGTATTTTATTTATTTAGATATTCTATTTAGGAGGATATTTTTGAGTCATATTTTGACTCCAACTCCTCCTTTGATATGGTTTAGTCCTTGAACTCTAACTCTTCCTAATATATGGTTGACTCCAATTTGGACTCTACTCTTCTAGAGGATGTTGTTGAGTTCCATTGGGACTCTACTTCCTCCATGTTGAGACACTTGTCTCAACCTTGTTCATGCCTCCTTTCATCTCTTGCATATATAAAAAGGCTAGCTTGCATGTATTTTAAATATATTGGATATGCTAGGATAGAATAATAGAGATTTCCCTTGATGTTGTTATGCCTTTGAGCATATACATCAATTTTATCTAACAGTGTCATTCTACTTGTTTTATTTCCAATTATTGATCTAACACTTTCGGTTGGATTTTTGATTATGTCTATTTTTAGCATATTCTAACAGGGTCCTCCACAAAATTCAACTAAAAAAATCCTAATCATCGGCTATATACAAAAATGTTCAAAGTGTACTTACAATAGCTTGAATAAATCTTAAAAGTTGCTCCTCAAAGCTCCAAAATTTGTATCCTAACTCTTTTTCATACTCTCCATCACCACAATCTGCCCAAAAATTGCATAAGTTGCCTTCTCAGTATTGAGAAGATCAACAGTTATAGGAATATTAAAGGTAATTTTTTCTTCTTTCAAGCTGTCAAAAAACATATCAAGCTTAGGAACAATTAAGTTCAAAAGCTGACCAACTCTTCCCTTAACTCTCTCCTTCTCAATAACAAGTGTTTTGATCTTATCATTTAATGTTGTCACTTATGTTGCATGTTCTGAAGATAAATTCTTCAAAGGGTCAAAATACTTTGACAATTATGATAGTTTCTCCTCAGTCTCCTTAATGTTTTTGTCCAAATTTGTCACATGTCCAGAATAATAAACACAACCTTTGTATTCTTACTTCCCTCTAAAAAATCATCTTTCACTCCTTGAATTCCCATGCCTTAAGAGTTCTTAACTATAGAAATTTATGCCTTCAACTCATTCACTCTCTTAGCTTCATATTCAACTTGTACTTTAACTAATGCTAACTATTCTAAAGATTAAAAATGATTGTTCGTAGCCTTCAACAAATTTTCTAATTGACCTAAATTCAATTTAGACTGATTCAATGTATAGTTAGGTAAAATATTGCTTAAAAATTGAGATGCCAAGATAAGAAACTCACTACCTTTTCTATGAGTCCTCAAGATCTGATTCCTAGACATAGTGTTTGAAATAGTAGAAATATTCAATAATTATTCAGGACTAAGGGCATCCAACTAAATTGGACCTTGAATCATCTGCACTTCCTTTGAATCAGTAATTTCATCTCTTATAGGATCTCATAGTGCTTCATCAATCTCATTCCAATCTATTCATCAACTACATTAATCTGGTTATTCATTATCTCTTTTCCTTCTCTGACTTCTGCATCAGTCTTGTATTTTCCTTCATCATCCTTATTCTCCATATCTAAATCATATTCTCTCTCTTTTATTGTAGCTTTATATTTCAGAATTCCAGGGATACCTCCTCCATCATCATCATCTGATAGTGTAATTGGAACACTAAAAATAAAAATGTTTGGTTCATCAACAGTCATATGAAATGATGTATCCAATGGTTCATTGATCTTCTCATCATTTTTGTGATTAAATTCATACTATCTTCTCATCAAAATCTATGGTATAACACTTTCTCTATCTCTTTAGTCACCTCATTAGTGTTTCCAAGTATAAGATTTTTTACTCTTGTCTTCCAGTTTAACTCTTTCTTTTCTTCCTCAAGTATAATTTCTACCTCCTCATTTCCAATAATAGGACATAAACTGATCAATATCAGTTCATTGATTTCCTTTTCCTTCATCTACATTGTAAACCTCCTCACCTCAATTAAGTCAAATAGATAATCAGGAATGTCCCCTTTGATCTCAACCAAGGCTCTATTATACTTACTCATATATTTAATCATTCCCTCTTCTAGTCTTTTCTTTTCATCATCATCATACAAACTATAATACTTTTTCAATTGAACTAGTATGCCATGACATGTCATATTTCTTAAAGTATCACTACATGAGAAAAGTGTTCTACTAGATATGATCATAGGCTCTCCTACTATAGAATTATTCACCACTCTAGCTGCCTTAGCTCCTTCTACTCTCAATTTATTTACTACATCATCAGAATGAGTCGACTCATCTTTTTCATCACTTCTATGTTTGTTAAAAGTTCTTTTCCCCCTTTCCTTCACTCTCTTGCTGGTGGACTATTTTGCCTTCACATTTTTAGATGGTGTTTCCTTAGGCATGACTGGTTTGGGTGCATTAGGTTTCTTCTTGGATGAACTAACATAAGTTTTCACTGAGCTCCTTGTTTGTCTGCCTCTAGAAGATAATGCAAATGGTATATATTCAGGAGGGAAATTATCATCAACATTAATAGGTTCATTTCAAACCTTTTCCTTTCCTTTCTCCTTTTCCTCATCCTAAAATTTATTCCTTGCTTCTTCCATCTTTTCCTTAGTGAAACCCATCATTTCACCAACCGCCTCAACCTATTTTATGATTGTCCTTACTCTACCAAGTCTAGTGAGTGTTTCATGTACTTCAAGGCTCTTTTCTGCATAAGTACCAAACCTTTTCTCTAACTTGTCCAAAGGTTTATTCAGAAATATCTTCAGCATAAGCTTTGAGAAGTGAACCATCCACTTTATACCCTATAGGCATAACCCAAGAAGTTCTTGGGTCTTCTACCTCCATCAAACAAGAATCAATCTCTATGATAAAACAAATTATGTCATCATTCTTCCTTACTATCTTAGATGGAATCATATACCTCAAATGCATAGGTTCTTGAAAACTTTTGAAGTATCCCCACATATCAATTCTTGCTTGCTTCTCTCCTAACATGTTATAAAAATCCTTAATTTGAACAACTATTGGTTTATCTTCTTTCCATTTGATGTTTCCTACTCCAAGAAAGTAATTGATGAAATAGAAGAACATACATACCAACAAATTTCCATATTTGAATATTTTATTTATGTCTTTCTTTATCATCTCTAGATTCTTCATAAGCTGGTCCCTCAATGCTCAAATATCATATTTTTCATTCTCTTTTACCATTTGATATGCAAGATATATAATTATGCTTGAAATGGAATTATCTCTGCTAAAATGAAATACCTTGTAGATGAACACCATCAATGTGAACTTCACATCAGGTTGAAGGATATTATTCACTATCATTTCTCTCTTATCCCACTGAGAACTGGTGAGATTTGTCACTAAGTCCTTAATAGTACTAGTTTAGGCACCTCTCCACTATCATAAAATGATATGACTACCTTTAGAATCTCCTTAATTATTGTTATCAAAATTTCACCACCCTAGCATTTTTGCTACAAAAGATACATTTTTGTATCAATTGACCTCATTTATTGATATGCAAGAAGCAAAGATAAAATACATAGTGAAATTCTGAAAAAGAATCATTTCATTTGCATTGAACAGTGATAAATTGCTTTTTTTGAGTTCACTCATTTGATAACATAAATACATGTATTTAGGATCAATTTGAATTAAATGCCTCACACAAGACGTGAGTGTAGCCTACTACTCCTACAAACTTAAAATATAATTAAAAGACATAATAGGAGAAAGAGATAGGTCAAGGATAACCAGTCATTGCCTGTTGCTTTGATTGGTTATAAGTGGTTGGATGGTCCTGAGTCTGTTTCGTGTCCACGAGTTTCCTAGAAAGCCCCTGAATCCTATAAGATTGAAAAATAGTGATGTTAGATCCCAATACAAATCTAAGCAATGGCTGGTTATCTCAAATCTACTCTATGCCTATGTCATCTTTTAAAGTTGTCCTAAATCTGAAGAAGAAACATCATAATTTTTTTTACTAATGTGTTTGTTCCATGTGCAAGAATATAATTATTTTAATGTGTGTGCCCCTAACCGAGGATCCCTTTGGGTATGATCCTGACATGCGCATTACAATAATTACCTTAAAGATATCAAGGTCGAGAAATAAATATATAATGTTAAAGGGACATATTAATTATGATATGAAACCTTTCATTACAATCAAAATAGACAAGCTAAGTCTATTTAAGGGACAATAGTCTCAACTTGAAACCTTATAGACTAGAACATCAACAGAAAATGGACAAATGATTTTGAACAAGAAATTCAAACAAAGATTGCTGAAAGAATAATTTTCCAGAAGTAAATAGAAGTAAGTTATGAAAAGAATATTTAAGGAACATATTTGTTTTTAATTTGAAACCTTTTAGTTTTGACAGTTTTAGTTTGTCGTTTAAAGATTTTTGTGCCAAGAGAAGTATCAAAGTGATCTTAGTTAAAGAATAATGTGCGACACAATAGTGGTGAAAGAGGAGCAATGTTGCAAGGACTAACTCTGAAGTACGACCGATCAATGGGGAGATCATGGAGCAATGACATGATTATCTCAACACAAAATGACAAAAAAGCATACAAGAGAATAACTAAATCCAAAGTGAACAACAAAACCATGTTGTTGGATAGGGAAGATGGAAAGACATGGATATTTCTAAATTTGGTATTTGATTTTTAGAATTAACTTCATTTTTAAAAAAAATATGGAGAGGGAAAAGTGTTCACTCAAAACATAAATATAATGCTATAGGCACAAGCATCAACAAGATGAAAAAAGTAATAGAAGAAGCATAGATGTTTTCATTAAAAAGAAGAGATAATTTCATGTGAATAACAACTAAAGATTGAAGGTGGTGCCATAAAATGAAAGTTTTAGTATTGCAGATCACAAAACATCTCAAGGGCTGAAACATGGAAAAAATATATGGATTATAATCTTACTAAAGATATTTTTTTAAATTGTATTCAATCCTTGCAAAAATGATATGATATAATCATCTATAGTAAACAACAGTTTTTCTTTTCATAAGAGAGTGGTGGTTTAGAATGACAACAACGTGACGTAAAGAAACAACAAATGGCGGCCTTAATCTTACATTTGCTTTTTTCTTCCAAAGAAAGACCACATTTTTTAAAGGAGCCATTAGACATTAAAGGAAAAATAGTTTTCTTTCATGTTGAATCACATTTTTAATAACAGCAGATGAAGTCACAAATTTTCTAGAATAACATTGCAAATAATAGCAGATGGAGCCATGTTTTCGAAGGCTAGATGAAGATGCAGATTTCTAGAATAACATTACAAAATAACAACAGATGGAGCCATATTTTATAAGGAAAGAAAGGCTTCATTTTTTAACCAACAAATATTTAAAGAGAAAGAATAGTAAAACGTTTCAATTTTTCATGGTGGCCAAGGAATATGCAGTCTTTTTCTTCAAATGTAATATTATCAAATATAGAGAAACATAAATTTTCAATACATGGAAGCATATCATGTCAAGAGAAAGAAGTCTCTCATACCCATTTTTAAAGAAAAAATCCCATATTTTTCCTCCATGGTGGCCACGCATTCAAACAAGAGGTGGCATATGAAGTTGAATCCTTCAGATTTCTTCTGTTACAAACCCTCCAATGGCATCTAAATTGCAGAAACATCATTTTTCATGGCATTTCTCTAGGGTTTAAAAACCCTCTCCAAAGAGTTGTCATGTTTTTCCAAAGGCATCGAAATGAAAATGAGGAAAAGTGTTTTAGGTTTGTTTTTTTTGTCAACCCTTAAAGCATATTACATGATGCTTGAAGTCCATGGTCAAATGCTTTTGATGGCATTTTGTTTAAAAATTGGATATATCACTTATCATTATAATTATATGTTTTCTTAACAGATGGTTATAATGTTAAGTGACATATTTGATTTATTTTCATTTATTGTTTTATTGAAAACATATTATTTAATATTTATTAATTGATTTATTTCTTATATCAATTAATAATTATTAATGTTTTACGAGATATATATTGTAATTCAATATTTATTGATTGATATATTCTATAAATCAATTAATAAATATTAAAATCTCTAAAAGAAAGCAATAACAATGTAAATTGGAGAGATAAGGGTGTCTTTAATGGCTTGAAGGACTTCTTCTTGGAAGTTGTAACCTTTTGGAGACATAAGGAGAGCATCTAGGAGTTTTGGAGTAGATTTAGGGGATGTTGGAGGGATTTTAGGAAGATTTTCGAAGTGAGACTTATTCATGGGTTTTAAAGGTGCTTTACGAGCTGTTTGAGCTTTTTGGGGCCTATTTGAAGGGCATTAAAGGTTCCTTTATGGTTTTGAGGACTTTTTCCAGCTGGTTTCCCTTCTTTCATGGCTTCTAGACCCCTTTTTTGGGGCCTTTTTTCTAGCATCCGACCTTGGGTGGTTGAGAAGTTTGTACTTAGTGTCTTGAGTGGTTTTTTGGAAGAGGGAGTTATGATTATGCAAAGGAGATCTTTTGTGACATTTTTTTTGTCCTTAGCAGTTTTATGCAGAAATTTGTAACTCATTTTTGGAGACTGAATATATAGTGACAACATTTTGGAGCAGCAGCATTCTATCAAGTTCAAGCCTTCTTTCTTTCTGTGATTATGTGTCAAGTGTATGATTGATAGGAATAGTAGGTGAGTTGATAACTCCTTTTTAATTTTTTGTCTCAGCTATTACCTTGTTGCAGGAATGTATTTTGTTTACAGGTTGTAATTTGTGTCCAAGAATTCATAGGGTTTTCTTGTGAAGAATTTTCTTCCTTGTTAATTCTATTAAGGGCCTCTTTATGAAATATTTATGCAGACCTATATAGAACATAAGTGTTTTATTCATTGAGGTAGAGTTTACTATTTCACGATCTATCATTATCAACCTAGTTTCTTACTCTTTGGTGAATTGCCTAATTTCAGTTTGAGTTTACAAGTTCATCTCTACAATTTCTTATCCCTTTCCCTGCAAAGTTTAGGTTAGTTTTGAAGAGTTATAGGTGATTATCCAATAGGAACTAGCCTAGAATCCAGAGGTTTCAATTCAAGTTTGCATTTCCCACATGCAGAAATGAATCCCATGTTAGGAAAAATTGTTAAACTTGTATAGTTTAACAAGGTGCAAATTTTAAGCCTTAACAATTATCTTACAAGGTTTATCTATCCACATAAATTCATTGTGTACTCTTCTTAGCACATATTGAACCCATTCCACAAAACAATAAATATGGAAACTTCATTACTTGTGTAAATTTTTTCTATACCAATGCCTTGAATTCATCTTTCAAAATTAAATCTACAGGGACCTTCTCAAATTGTTGTGCAATCACTTTGTCTCCAAGTTCTTCCAAGTTGCAATGAATGTATGCCCTAACATCTTTGACATGAAGAATTTTGTAAGGAATAGATGAAAATGCACCATCAGTGTCATCCTTTGTGGATTTGTATGGATATTTCTTGAAAACTAGTCTAGGATGCTCCATAATATCTACTACTCTAGCTGTATCCATGATTTATCTCTTCAAAAATGAAATTGTGCGATGAAAAATACCTTTTCAATGATTTTAGGGTTTAGTAATGAAATCACCGAGAATTTTCTTCAATCTTTTTCAAAATTGCCTTAGACTTCTCTGCAAACACTTATGTAACTCGCAAGGTGTAAAATAAAGACAAGAAATGCCTTTTTTTTATTTCGCATGCCAAAAATTAGATAGAAATTAATTCATTATACTTTGACTCTCAAACTATCTCAAAACAAAGGATAGAAAATCCATCGCCGATCCATCCAAATATCAAACAAATTCTTGCATTCAAAATAGAATATCATGAATTCACTTATCCATCTGTATATAACAATAGTATTCACTGATGTCTTAGATTCAAGGGTTAGGTAAATGTTTTTCATGAAATACTCCCCCTTAGGTCAATGACCTAATCAATTCTCAGATGAAATTTCCACACCAGACCGGTGCGATCTTCCCTGTAGTGTCAATCTGTTCCTTTCTAACCCATGTCTTACTCATTTCATTTATGACTTCTTCAACATCAATTATTTTCTTTCCTCTATTATCTACCAAACCTCTTGCATTATTGTAGCATCAATTATTTGTTGCATTTGTAACAGGTTATGTTCCTCTAGCTCACAAAATTATTCACCTTTGTTATGCACTCATTTGATTTGTGTCTATACTTGTAGCAAGTGAAACAATAACCAAAAAATAGTCAAACATTAGGTCTACTTCTACATTCCTTCACTCTATGCCCAAATTTGTTACATGTAAAGCATCTCCCATTGAAATTTTATTGTCTCATAGGTGTCCTTTTAGGTTCTTTACTTTGTTTCTTTGATGAATTGATTTTTTCTTCTGATCCTAAAGTTTCTCCTTTCTCAAATCCAAGTCCTTGAGTTTCTCCTTTAGGTCTTTGTCTTTTAATTTGTTCATTAAGCTTTGCTGAACTAGATTTGAAATTTTCTTTGAATTCATTAGTCATTGAAAGTTCACTCCTAAGAAATTTATTTACTCTTTAAATATCCTACTCGTTATGTTTGGATTCCTCAAATTAATCTGCAACTACCCAACTTTACCATCCAGTCTATAACATTCATATGTATTATCTTTTAGGGCTTGTTCAAGATTTTTATCCACTTTAATCTCCTTAGTCATCTTAATTACCACAACTTATAATTCATGTTTCAAGTTATCTCTATTTTTTTGTGATCTATTCACATTTATCAGATTTGTCTTTCAGGGTCTTTGATTCATCTTTATGATGCAACTGATCAACAAGGTCTTTCCTCTAATCTCTAGAATTGTTCAATTGATCCTTCATATTCTCAATGAAACTTTCAGCATCCTTAAGATTCTTCTCCCACTTTGAGTTGTAAGCATTTTATTTGTCAAGATCATAAAGCACAACCAAGAGCTACTTTTGAGCACTGCTAGAAACTGTTAGATCTTCCATCAAGACCTTCCTCAAGTTGTTAGAATTCTTCCAAGGACCAAATCTATGATACCAATTGTAAATATTGAGGAACACTGAGGGGAGGGGGGGTGAATCAGTTTTCTATCTTTTAATAACTTTTTAACTTGATTTCATAACCATAAACTGAAATCAACAAATAATAAACAATTGAAACAAAAGTAAAGAATCCACAACATCATAACACCATGATTTTTATCATGGAAACCTAGTTAAGGGAAAAACCACAGTAGGGATGAAACCCACAAGTATTACTTCTATGAAAATAAGTTACCCTATTAGGGGTGTAAGTAAATAGGGGAATGCACATGCATTCAAGTTTACAACCTAGAGCTCACTACTTAGAATACACAAAACAAGTATACAACCTTCAAAGGCTCACTACCATACAAAATCAATGGGTAGACATCCAATCAAAAATGAAATGTGAAGTAGCATCAATAATGGTAGTGCAATTCCATGTAAGTGCCAAATAAGTCTACTCAACTGATATTCAAAACTCTTCTGATAGATACATAAATCACATATATCATATAGCAATCATATCAAACCATCACTCTTGCTAAAGATCTAAAAAAATGATCTTTTATATATCTAACATCAAAGATATTTTCTTACTTTGTTGGCCTCAAGAATAAAATAGATAATGTGTGAAGTACCAACTAGATCTATCATCAAAACATGTTCCTAAACTTGAAGACAAGCATATATACCATCATACATGTCAGATCAACCATTAACAACTATCAAACCGATCGAATCATCAATCCACTAGGATCGTTGATCGATCCACCAACCCTCTTTATTATTCTCTCTACTCTACAAGCTAATACTCAAAAATTTATAACTCTATCAAATAATAATATAAAATTCTACAATCATAGAAAGAGGCGTATAATATCTCAAATAATCTCCTCCTAGCTTGGCATAGAAAAACTTGAACATATATGGTCGTACTGATCCACATACTGAAACTAGTAAACTATGATTGTTATACCATACTTAGAAAAGTTTGTAATAAAACCTTTGGTATCACCATATTATCATCATTTGTCACTTAAATAGTGTATGGTTTCCATCAATGAAAACATACAATAGATTCTCATCATTAATCTCAAGCCAATAGAACTATGATGCAACTCTTCCATAAAGTGTAGTTGGAGCCATCAAACCTTAGATTATCCTTCTTATAAGATGCCATCTTTGAATCATCATCAAGCTATTAAACTTTCTACAAGGGACCAAGCTCTGATACCAATTGTAGGAAATATGGTAATGAACAAATGAGAGGGGGGGGGGGGTGAATCAATTGTTACAAAGCTTCAAAAATTCAAAAACCCTTAAACCTTAAAACCCTTATTTCTAACCTTAATGTGTTTAACTTGCATGCATAATCAGAAACACATTCACAATACATAACACAAGGATTTTTAGTGAGGAAACCTTGATAGGGGGAAAACCTTGGGGGGGTTGAAACCCACAATTTGAATATACCTTGTTAGAAGTATAACTTATTACAAATGGAGAATACACGTGCATTCAGGCACACTACATAGAGCTCACTTCTCAAATGAAAAAGGGATACAACCTTGTAGAAGGATCACTACCTTAAAAGATCACTACAATGCTCATTAGAATTTTTATGAACTATATAATGACATCTACCATATAACTAGGTCGGATCCAATGAAGTACAATGAAAATATTTGCTCAACCCTTCTCTGCCTCTTATAGTCAAACAATCTAATATCCAATAGATCTGCCACCCTTTCTTTTCAATCATTCAAGAGTCCACAATACAAAATATTTCCCTAATCATATATATTTCATCAACCTTGGAAAAACAAACAAGGTTGGTTCAACCCTAATTTTAAACTTCAAATCCACATGCCATAAATAGTAAACATGATCAAAGTATGTTAGCCAAAATATAGAAATGATCCTTCTCAACAACCTCAATCTCATAACATGGACACAAATCACACCTCTAACTTCTAAAACTATTTTACTGATCAAGTTGACCAAGAACATAATTTTTTTTATCACTGACTAAAAAATCCCTCATAACTGATCACCACAATCAATGTGGACCAACAACTCAGCAAAAACATAATCCAAGAACATTCATACCAACATGAATATCAAAAAAATATCCAAACCTATCCAAATCATCAGATTTTCCAACATCTCACATGTTAGACCTCAAGAACACTATCAACATCCACTATAAGACTTGAAAAATGCCTTGCGGACATTTGGACCATGAAAATTTTGAATTGAGGATACATCAGAATGTCTCAAACATACACCTCGATGCGTAGAGAAAAATATCAACCTGGAAGTGCACACCAAACTAATTATAATCATATTGTCAACGCTGGCAGACAATGTAAGAACTAGTCACCATCCCTAACCTCATATCATATCCAAATCACCATGTGCACCTCTGTAACATGACATAAATCAAGTACAAAATATCTAAAACATCTCGTGAAGTCTATGACAACTTTTCCTTAATAAATGAACCTCACCGAACCTTTGAGCATACTGCACCATAGTCAAAACTATCCAACAGATATGTTGACATCACTGACAACACATCCAACAAATATATCTTCCAGTACATATGTGCATCTTCCCAACACTCATAATGCTAATATACAAACATAACATTAAAATAATCAAGAAATATTGTAAAAGGATCAATCTCAGATCCAAATATCCAAGATCTAATAGTAAGTCTACATAACTCACAATCACAACCTTAGAAAGTCTAGCACCCTAAATATAGTATGCAACAAGCCACAACATAATGGTTCTCACAACTAGGCATAAGGGCATAAAAAAATTTCTGATGCAATGAAATAACTAGACCTCAAAGATACCAACCTATCATGGGTTTAACATGATCATATTGTTACCTATTTTCTCACTTATAGCTCAAAACATGTAGAGCTTATTGCATTTGGCAAGCTAAGTAAGGAAGAATCTAGCACCTATCTTTAGGAGATGGACACATATCTTATCTATATCAATGGAAAAGAAGAAATGCAGAAACCAAGAGAGAGACAATTGTTTTTCTAATATGTTTTCCCCATGTGCAAGTACAGGTTCATTCATTAAAGATTGAAGGACAAGGATGTTAAATTATCGAAGGGACATGACACCATGCCATGAAACCTTTCAATTCAAGAGGACATTAGATCAAAGAGGTTGAAGATAAATTATGAATTTTCGAAGGGATATTACATTTTGTAATGAAACCTTTTGGTTTCATGCAAGAGGCTAAAGGATCCCAGTTTCATGATATCAGGGAATTAATCATATAGGTAATGTGATGTTCTTGGTTCGGTGATAGATCAACTAGAGAGCATAGTCACACATGAGGGTAGTCATACCAGCCAAAGAAATAAGGTTTCATAGAAGGGATTTATCCCACATTGGCTCTGCGGAGGGGTTTTTAGTTGTTTTTATATGTGGGCTATCACTTAGTTAGTAACCAAAAGCAAGCGCTTTTGGTTCATTCATGAGCGCAAAGGTATGTGGACATGAAAAAATCCAATACTTTGTGGGCCTGAGGTGACTAGACAGTGACATGGCAGACAAAGGATGAGTCAAATTGTGACATGTGACAATTACAGAGTGTGGTCGCTAGCTCGTGAGATAAGTAAGCGGTTATTAAATCAATCGGCAAGCTGGAGAGGATGCTTAGTAGCCAGGTTGTGATGGTTTGTGGCTATTGAAGGTTAGGGGTCGTGAGCTAGCGAGTAAGTGGTCGCGAGCTCGTGATGGTTATGCCTTGTAGCATAAATTTTTGGTGAGTGGATGTTAGTCGTGAGCTTGCAGTAGTTAATGGTGGTTAGTGAATCAAACTAGTGAGCTAGAGATAGCGGTTAGTCATCAAGTCATGAGATGTGATGGAAGTCGGTGGTGATAGTTAGCGATTTGGAGACTAGAAATGGTCGGTAACTCACAACGGTTATAGGTTGTGGTAGAAAATATTTCCAAGAATGCAATAATTATTAGTCATGAGGTCATGGGTTCAGGCAGATAGTTAATAAAAAAAGCCATAATCAAGTGATAACAGTAGTTGTGAGGTCGTGAGGTTTGCAGACGGTTAAGAAAAGAAGTTGCAATCTAGTGATGAAAGTTGTTGCGAGGTCGCGAGGTCAGGTAAAAATTAATAAAAGAGACTACGAGATGGTGAGTAAGGGGTCATGAGGTCACGAATTTAAGTGGAAATTAAATTCCCAAAATTGTGAAAAATTGAAGTTAAAAATGAAAAGGATAATTAGGATTAGAAGCAAAGTGAGGTAATTCCTAAAAGGCTAATCAGGATTAGAAATAGAAAGTGTGATTTCCAAGTCTCTAATCAGGAATGGAAGCATGGAAGTGTGATTTATAGAAGTTCAAAATGAGAAATTCCTAAGTCATCGGGAATGGAAGCATGGAAGTGTGATTTCTGAATTTTGAAGTCATCGGGAATGGAAGCATGGAAGTGCAACATCTGAAAGGATAAAATTAAGTACATGAATGGCAGCATAGGAAGGTGAATCCTGAAAGTGTAAATAATATGGAGAGGGCTAATCATAGAGAAAAATGGGTTGTTGAGTAAGCAGAATCAAGCGGTGGCGAAGAAAAGTTATTTGAAAGAAGAAGGGCTCAAGCTCAAGTGATGATGTCATGTCTTCATGGGACCCACATAAAATAAAATTCTATTTTGAATAAGTGGACAGGTTGAATAACGATGACTAGGGTTGTCTGAAAGGTGGTGGGGCTGCTTCATGGTACCCACATCGAATAAAAGGTTGCATCAGATAGGCATAAAAAGTTTCCATATGAGAAGAAATTTACCCAATAATGATTGATGACATAGAATACACACGTGGTAGTTGTCCAAAGGGCCAAGGTAACTCATCGAATAATGAAGACAACATTTTGAATAACTCAAAGACTAAGTAACACTAAATACTATTTTATTTGAAGGCATTAAATAACATAAAATTTCTATGTAGAGGATAGTAATGCTTATAAGATAGCCACATTGGATAATGCAGGAGAAGACATCAATATGTACCTTTAATTACAAGGACATAGATCATGAATAATGTACAAAGAGAAGGTTGAATATCAAGGAGGTTTTTCACATAATTTTGATCAGTTCCACTATAGTTCAGAGGCTCACATCAGCTGTTCACTAGTGATGAGGCAGTTATTGGCCATTTTGGAGTACCAGTTAGTACATGTGTGTATATGGAGAAGATTGAGAGCATTTTGATGTGTATTTTATGAGTTCTGCCACCTTTTATGCATGTTTTTATTGGTGAAATCCGAGGATGGATTCTATTCAGGAGTTATCTTTAGTTCTTCATTATTTTACCTTGCAGTTCACTTTCTAGTTGATGTACAAATGAACAGAAGATTAGTTGAGGAGGATTTTGAGGGTGTTAACTGCATGAGTTTGGTAGTTCCACCTCACTTTTGACTATAGTTTCACTTATGTTCAACCCTTCTTGGGTCTAGAGGTCTATATATTCTTGTTTTAATATCATTTTTAAGAGTTCTTCTCTTTTGCCTTTTTAGCACTTTGCAAATTAAGGTATTATTGTTTTGAGAAATTGGATGATTTGTAGGAGAGTTTTTGTCATTACTGAATAAAGATTATAGGTTTCCTTCTCAATTTTGTTACATTAAATTGTTGATTGTATGTATTTGGTGAGATATTGTGTTAATTCCTTTATTTTATCAAGCTTCTTTCAGTGTTAGATGCAAGATTTGGGTAACTCATATACAAGTATGTGATTGTGCCTCTCATGTGTATGCTGGAAATTGTGAAAACATCATTGTTTTCCTTTCAAGTTGTCAAATATCAAGCCTTTTCATATGAAACTCTTTTTCATATAGAATCTAATTGAGTTTGTGAGAAAATTTGTGTCTTTAGGAAGTGATTTTGTTAGGATTTCCAGCTGCAAGTCATATTGGTATTCATTTGGTGTATCGCCCTTTAGTTTTAGAAGTTTTATTTCTTTAGAAATCTTTCTTCCCCTTTTCTTGGCAAATCATTAAGTTTTAAGTTAATATCAATAAGGAACCAACCTTGTAATCCCAGAGATTCAGTATCAAGCAATCTTCCCGCCATTGAGATTGATTCCATGTTGCGACAACATAACTAGATTTCATATCTTTCTATAGGTGCAAATTCTGATCACTAACTATATTGGCACACCTGATGGGACCTGAACTCATACTCAGTTCTTTGGAGCTTCACATTTTGGTTTCTTTTTTGGTGTGAACAAAAACATTTCAGCCTTCAAGGAGGGAAATTTTTAGCACCTGGCGACTCCATACTTTGGTTTCAGTAGATACAATGTTTTAAACTTATGAGAAAGGTACAAACTAGGTCCAATTGGAAAAATTTTATTATCAAGAACTCCAACCAGCAAGTAGAGGACGTAGTCCAATGAGAAGAGGTGGAAAAATAACTCAAAATATTGAAAGAGAAGACCCTTCTAATTTTGATCCTACAGTTACTACTTTTGGAAAGCCTCTTTTTGCAAGTTTTGAGAATCCATCAGATAAAATACCTAAATATTTCTTTCTTCCTAGTAGTTCCATAGGGCCTAGTAGTTCTAATTCTGAATTTCCAACATTAAATACATTTGTACTAGAAGAAAGTATAGTTTTTCCATCAATTGCAATTTTTTTTTTTAGCAATACCATTTTTTATTCAAACAGTATTACCAATTGTAAATCAAATGGCACACCCAATGTCACCCATAAATCAACCTTTTGTGATTTTTATTCAAGGAAGTCCATTGAACATTGCAAATCACCATGATATTCTAGATGCATCTTTGAAAGGATTACCATTCTTTTCTGGAGAACATCATGTGACAACCATAGAGAAAATCAGGGATTTGGCTTCCTTATGTGGAATTCATCAAGTAGCTGAACAATATGTGGCCTTGAATCTTTTGAAGGCTTCGTTCAAGGGTAAGGCCTTACAATGGTTCTGTGGTCTGGCTATTAATTCTATCTCTACATGGGATGAAATAGGTAAGCGATTAAATCAACAATTTGAAGATAGATCTGATCACCTTTAATTGGTAGAGAAACTGACTAATATCAAAAGGGGTGCATATGAACAAATTTTAGATTTCAATCATCACTTCCAAAAAATATGGAATAGAATTCCAGCTTCGGTAAAGCCTTCTAACGAGTATGCTTTTCTATTTTACCATAAGGCACTAAATAGTGATATTTTAGTGTTGATTAAGTCCATGGGTGGTAATACATTACCAGTAGAATTTGATATTTCAATTAGGGAAGAAAATAGTTTAATTCAGGCAGGCAAGATTGCTCCCAGGCCTCCTATGCCTTTTTTTGTAGAAATTCAGCCAACCACACATGTTGTACCACCAATTGTGGCTGCTGCCCCAACATTTCCAACATACAATCCTCAAGTTGTAGGAGAGAAGAATGTTGTGATAGTCTCTTTTCATGAGTTGAAAGATATCAAATAACAAAATGAAATCATGCAAAGAACGGTGCATACATATGGTAAAAAAATTACAAGCTTGGAGAGACAACAAAATCAGGTAAACAAGCCAAGCCAAGCACCTTATAAACATAATAGGCCTAATTATCAGGGTGGAAATCAGGGTCAAACAAGGAATTACAATAAAAATCCAGTCAACCATATAATCCTATGATTTCAAGCAATTCAAGGGAGCTTGTAGTTGTACCTCAGAACAACGTTACACAAAAAACATAAAATTACTTTGCTTGCAATAAACATCATTCTTGGATAAGTTGTCCCAAGGCTACCATGAGTCAAACACTTACTTTACAAAATGAGGTATCTCAGCAAGATACTCCTCGAGATGCTAATCAATAAGGTAATCATGATACTACACTGATGAATTGTGAAAAAAATAAACATATTGAAGCTAATTATGCACAAAATCAGACTTGGGTACCTATAGCAGCCAATACAAGGTCCATAAAAAAAGGTTGTCAATGATGTACAACAAGCTGATAAAGGGAAAGATCAGCAAGTTTCAAGTGTTCAAGGTCAAGAAGAACCTTCTAATGCACAAATTCTTGAAGAAGTATCAAAGGGTCATCAGACGGCTACTAAGGATCAACCAAAAGCCTTAGATCAACAAGTATAAGGATCAAAAGCTAGTATTGTACAAAAAATACAAAAAAAAGGTTAGTACTAGTACAATTTCAATATTGTTGAATAATTGAAGAAAACAAATGTAAATATGTCTATGTGGGATGTCTTAGCTCTCCCTAGGCAATGAAACATGTTGAAAGAGGCACTGCAATCTCTTTCATCTTTAAATGAGGTGCTCTATCAACAACCAGATAAAGTTATGTTTGTTGATAACGAAGCCAAAAGCATTCAGAAGAAACCCAATCTAATTCAACAACCCCCTTTTTATATTTCTCTGATTATAGGAGAACACCTAGTACATAACTGCATGATTGATTCAGGTGCTAGTAGTTCCATAATGCCCAAAAAAATTGTAGATAAGTTGGGATTATAGTATGAGCCAATGTAAAAGGGGGGTAGTACAGTTAGATGGTACTTCCATAAATAGTCTTTGGGTCATAAAAAAATCTAAACCTAACTTTACATGCTTGCCCCAATTTCTGTATTCCTCAAGATATCTATGTGATTGATCTACCTCCATATTTTGCCATATGTCTGTCATGAGATTTTATAACCAAGATAGGAGGGTATTTGTCATTAGATTGGCCACACATTTTGTTTAGGACCAGGTATGGGACTAAGCTCACAATTCCATTAGAGACAATTGCAAAAGATTGTATTGAACCATATAACCCAAGTATTATCAATGCATATGTTGTTGTTTTATTTGATTATGAAGATGTTTATGTTGTCAATGAGCCTGAAATGCAAGTAGAAGATATCCTAGATACACTTCTAGATGAGTGGGTAGCATAAAATCATCATGATAGTCAAATAGAACAACCAATAGAAGTTAGTTTTGGTAACTATCTGATTCGTGAATCTGCTAATTTTATTCATAATATCATGAAAAGTACATATCAATAGTTAAAACAAGTAAATGGTGTTTGGAGGTCATTTTTTGATGGTTCACGTAGTAAGATGGGTGTTTGAGGTGGTTGTATGTTAATTTCACCTTCTAATGACAAATACTATTTAGCTTTCAAATTTACATTTTGTTGTACTAATAGTACAGTAGAGTATTAAGCATTAATTATTGGTCTTCAAGGGCCCCGAAAAAGAGGTATTTTCTATTTGTAGGTATTTGGAGATTCTAAACTTATTGTAAATCAGATTAGAGGCATTCATACTAGTAAAAATAACCTTATAAAGTGTTACAAGCATAGAGTATGGGACCTGATTGAAGAATCTCCAGCTTTTAACTTTCTGTTCATCCCAAAGAGCAACAATAAACATGTTGATCGATTAGCGGCCATTGGTGCATAGTATGACATACCAAATAAGATTAGCAGAAGTATGGGACAACACTATGTTAAGGTAATTGTGAGGTCCTCTATGCCAAATAATACTAAAAATTGGTAGGATTTTTATTCAGACCAACAAATAGTCAACTTATTAAGAGAAGAAGTTGAGTTTTCTAACACAAACCAGTAGAGGCTAAGATATCAGTACAAAGATTAGATCATTCAATTAAAGAAAAAAAAGATTCCCAAGGGCCTAGTGACCTTGGAATCTATTTTCAATACTAATGACCAGCTTAGAAAAGAAAAGGCCAGCTTGTAGATTAAGGAATACCACTATGAAGACATTGAAATTCTTAGGGGTAAGTTGTTGAAATTAGGCATGATATGTACCTTGGAGGAAATACATGCTTTTGTATTACTTTGTCAAGAGTTCAGTGATGTTTTTGCATGAGAATATTCTGATCTAAAAGGGTTTGATCCAAGCATAGCACACCATACTATTGAGCTGGAATCAAATGCAAAACCAGTAAGAGAGAAACAAAGAACAGTTAATCTGAGGCTTGAACCTCTTATGGTAAAAGAGTTAAACAAATTGATTGAAAGTAGCATTATTTTTCTCATCAAACACACCTCATGGGTGTCCAATCTTGTGTCAGCTATAAAAAAGAATGGATAAATCAGGCTTTGTGTCAATTTTTTTGATTTAACCAAAGCATTACTGAAAGATAAGTATCATTTGCCTTCTATGGAGAAGATCTTACAAGTTGCTTTAGGTTCAGATCGGTTTTCCTTTCTTGATGATTTTTCATGATATAATAAAAATCTTGTGAAGGAGGAGGATAGGTACAAGACAATATTTACAACCAATTGGGGTACAATGACTTATTAGAAAATGCCATATGGGTTGTCCAATGTCGGGGCTATGTATTAGAAGTTCATGAACATGACATTAAATGTTTGATGTATAAGATAGTACTGGTTTAATTAGATGATATTACTATTTTTACCAAGAATCCAAAAGATCATCTAATGCATTTAAAACAAATATTTGAGAGGTGTAGAGAATATGACATTTAATTGAATCCCAAGAAATGTGTGTTTGTTGTCCATGAAGGGAATTTACTTGGTTTCATCATGTCAAAAGAGGGAATTACCATAGATGTAGAGTGGGTGAGTGAAATTATTGATTTTCCATTACTAGACCATAAAAAAAGACTTCAAAGCTTCTTAGGAAGGATTAATTTTGTCAGAAGATTCATTCCAGATATCTCTAAATTATTAATGCCTTTGATTGTCATGCTTAAGAAAAATGTTACATTCTATTGGACAAAAGATGGCAAAAGGAGTTTTTTATTAATCAAAGAGGCTTTAGCTACTGACCTAACATTGTTAAATCCAAATTTTGCAAAGGATTTCACTTTGTATGCTTATGGAAACATAGATAACATTTTTTCCATTTTGGTACAACAAAATGATTAAAGAACATAACAACCATTAGCATTTTCAGAAAAGCTTTGAAGGATTATGAGTTAAAATATTCATTTATTGAGAAACATGTGTTAGTTGTTATAAGAATTTTGAAAAAGTTATGACACGTGTTTTCTAATAAAATAATTAATTTGTTGGTTCCTCATCCTTCTGTGAAGGATTTTTTGCTAAATAAGGATTTAAATACTAAAAGGGCAGGTTGGGTGACAAAAGTGATGGAATATGATATTAATATAAAATTTACAAACCTGGTGAGAGGAAAAGGTTTGTGTGAATAGATGGATGGAAATGGAAGCAACATTGAAAAGGTAGAAGAGGAGGTTGTTTTAGCTCTCCAAGATCAAGTACAACTTGTTGTTCCAAATTCAGAATCTAATTGGGTAAGTGACATGACCAATTTCCTAGAAGCTTACAGATCAATGTCCTAAAGGTTTAGATAGGTCCAAATGAAGGTATTATAGATTGCAGTATATTCCTTATGTTTTATTTGATGGAATCATTTTTAGAAGGATTTTCATGGTGTGTTACTTAGATGTATCAAATCAGATCAAGTTGACAAAATTTTACATGAGTTTCACCAAGGGCCAGCTGGAGGCCACCTCTCACCAAGACCTACAACCCTCAAGGTGATGAAAGGTGGCTATTATTGGCCATAATTATATAAAGATTCATTTTCTTGGGTTTGAAAATACAGAGAATGTGCAGTATTTGTAGGAAAAGAGAGGTTAGCAGTGTTGCCCATACAACCAACTCAAGTGGAACAACCATTTATAAAGTAGGGATTAGATTTTATTGGGGTTATAAAACCACCATCAAGCGTTGGTCATAAGTAGGCATTTATTTCTATGGATTAATTTACCAAATCGATAGAAGAAGTTGCTCTAAAGGAAGCAAATGAGAGTGTTGTTTTCAATTCTTATGGAGATCTCATTTATAGATTTGGTGTTTTAGATTTGATTGTTTTACATAATGATCTAGCATTTACATGAACTAGAATCTCAGAGTGAGCTATTAATAATGGTGTTTTCCTAAGTAATTCATCAAATTATTACCCTTAGGGTAATGGACAAGTTGAATTGACAAACAAAAAATTGATTCAGATCATATAGCGTTCAATGCAAGTAAATTAGAGAGCTTGGCATACAAAGCTCAAATTAGCACTATGGGGTGATCGGATAACTCCTAAGAGATAAAAATGTACATCTCCTTATGTTTTGGTTTATGGAAAATAGGAAAGGTTTCCTATCTCATTTGAATTTCCAGCACTTGATTTGATAAATCAGTTAGAAATGATTGATGAAGAACCATTGACAGCAAGGTTGGCTCAACTGGTTGAGTTAGAAGAAACTAGGAGAGATGTTTTGGTTAGGATTGAAAATCATCAAGCTCAAATTAAGAGAACATTTGATAAAAAGGAATATCCTATAATTTTCCAACAAAGATATATTATTTTGAAGTGGGATGAATTGAAAAGTAGATCTAGAAACATACAAAGTTTGATGCAATGTGGGTTGGTCAATTTATTATAACATCTTGTAAGCCACATAATGCTTTCCATATTTCCACCCTTGAAGGAGATGAATTACCAATCCTAGTCAATGGGATTCACCTCAAGCATTGATTTTGAGGTATGTTAGAACATAAATAAATGCTTTGCACAATTAGTTAGTTTGCTTTCAGTTTGGATTTCAATAATTGAGCTTATGTTGCAAGCATCACACAACCATAAGTGGATAAGCGCCCATCAGATAGGAAATGAGTATGCACTCACTGTCCTAAATCATAAGCTACATATTCAAGGTATGGTTGTATCATAGTTACAACATGGAAGTTCAAGTTTTCCAGTTTTGAGAAGGTTCCTAATTTTCTAAAGTTTGGAAAAGACTTCGTGCCCAATGGATATGTTGGCAACTAGTCTGATTATGTTTAGCAGGAAAACACCCCTTAGAGGTCGCCAAAAAATGTTACCCTATTTTTCACTTATAGCTCAAAATAGGCAGAGATGCTTACATTTGGCAAGCTAAGCAAGGAAGAATCTAACACCCATCTTCAGGAGATGGACACATATCTAATCTATATTAATGACAAAGAAGAATTGTAGAAACCAAAAGAGAGAGATAGTTGTTTTTCTAATATGTTTGCCCCATATGCAGGTATAGGTCCATTAAAGATCAAAGGACAAGGATGTTAAACTATCAAAGGGACATGACACCATGTCATGAAACCTTTCAGTTCAAGAGACATTAGCTCAGAGAAGTTGAAGATAAATTAAGAACTATAGAAGGGACATTACATTTTGTAGTAAAACCTTCTAGTTTGGTGTGAGAGGCTAAAGGATCCCAGATTCATGATATCAAGGAATTAATCATATAGGTAATGCGGTGTTCTTGGTTCAGCAAGAGATCAATCAGATATCACAGTCACACGTGAGGGCAGTCATACCAGCCAAAGAAGTAACGAAGAAGGGATTTATCCCACATTGCCTCTACGGAGGGGTTTTTAGTTATTTTTATATGTGGGCTATCACTTAGTTAGTAACCAAAAGAAAGCACTTTTGGTTCATTCATGAGTGTGGAGGCATGCAGATGTTGCAAATTGCAATATTTTGTGGGTTCAAGGTGACTGGACGATGATATGGCATACAAAGGATGAGTTAGCTTGTGACGCATGACAGTTACAGAGTGTGGTAGCCAGCTCGCGAGGTAAGCAAGCGGTTAGCAAATCAACTGATGAGATGGAGAGGACAGTTATTCACCAAGTCATGATGATTTGTGGCTATTGGTGGTTAGGGGCCGCAAGCTGGCGATTAAGCAGGTGTGAGCTCATGAAGGTTATGCTTTGTAGCATAAAGTGTTGGCAAGTGGAGGTTAGTCATGAGCTCATGACAATTAATGTTGGTTAGTGAATCAAACCGGTGAGTTGGAGATACCCGTTAGTCACCAAGTTGTGAGATGTGATGGTAGTCAGCAGTGATAGTTAGCGAGTTGGATACTAGCAATGGTTGCTAGCTCACGGTGGTTATAGGATGTGGCAGAAAATATTTGCGAGTGTGCAGTAACCACCAGTCATGAGTTCAGGCAGATAGTTAATAAAAAGGTTACAATCAAGTGATAACAGTAGTCATGAGGTCGTGAGGTTTGCAGACTGTTAAGAAAAGAAGTCATGATCTAGTGATGACAGTTGTTGCGAGGTCAGGTGATAGTTCATAAAAGAGACTGTGAGCTGGCGAGTAAGGGGTCATGAGGTCGCAGATTTAAGTGGAAATAAAATTCTCAAAATTGAAAAAAATTGAAGTAAAAAATGAAAAGGCTAATCGAGATTAGAAGTACAGTGAGGTGATTCCTCAAAGGCTAATCAGGACTAGAAATAGAAAGTGTGATTTCCAAGTCTCTAATAAGGAATGAAAGCATGGAAGTGCAATTTTTGAAAGTTCAAAATGTGAAATTTCTAAGTCATCAGGAATGGAAGCATGAAAGTATGATTTTCAAATTTAGAAGTCATCAGAAATAAAAGCATGGACGTGCAATTTTTGAAAGGATAAAAGTAAGTGTGGGAATGGCAGCACAGGAAGGTGATTCCTGAAAGTGCGAAGTATATGTAGAGGGCTAATCATCAAGAAAAATGGGTTGTCGAGTAAGCAGAATCAAGCGGTGTCAAAGAAAAGTTATTCGAAAGAAGAAGGGTTCAAGCTCAAGTGATGATGTCATGTCTTCATGGGATGCACATCAAATAAAATTCCATTTTGAATAAGTGGACGAGTTAAATAATGATGGCTAGGGTTGTCTGAAAGGTGGTGTGGCCACTTCATGGGACCCACATCAGATAAAAGGTTGCGTTGGATAGGTTGAAATGTTTTCCTTACGAGAAGAAATTTACCTGAAAATGGGTGATGTCATGGAATTCATACGTGGAATTTGTCCAAAGGGATGAGGTAACTCATTGAATAATGGAGACAACATTTTGAATGACTTAGAGGCTAAGTAACACTAAGTACTACTTTTTTTGAAGGCATTAAACAACAAAAAATTCTATGCAGGGGATAGCAATGTTTAAAAGATAGCCACATTGGCTAATACAGGAGCAAACATTAATATGTACCTTTAATTACAGGGACAAATATCATGAATAATGTACAGAGAGAAGGTCAGAAATCAGGGAGGCTTTTCATGCGATTTTGATTAGTTCCACTTCAGTTCAGAGGCCCACATCAGTTGTTCACTAGTGATAAGACAGTTATTGGCCAATTTGGAGTACCAGTTAGTACATGCATGCATGTGGAACAGTTTGAGAGCATTTTGATGTGTATTTTATGAGTTCTACCACCTTTTATGCATGTTTTTCTTGGTGAAATTCGAGGATGGATTCTATTTTTTAGGAGTTATATTCAATTCTTCATTAGTTTACCTTGTAGTTCACTTTCCAATTTATGTATAAATGAAAAAAAGACAAGTTGAGGAGGATTTTGAGGGTGTTGAATGCATGAGTTTGGTAGTTCCACCTCTCTTTTGACTACAGTTTCACTTATGTTTGACCCTTCTTGGGTTTAGAGGTCTATATATTCTTGTTTTGATATCATTTTTAGGGGTTCTACTTTTTTTCCTTTTTGACACTTTGTAAATTAAGGTATTAAATTATATTGAGTTGTTGGATGATTTGTAGCAGAGTTTCTATCATTACTAAATAAAGATTACAAGTTTCCTTCTGAATTTTGTTGCATTAAATTGTTGATTGTATGTATTTGATGAGATATTGTGTTAATTCCTTTATTTTATCAAGCTTCTTTCATTGTTGGATGCAAGACTTGGGTAACTCATATGCAGGTTTGTTATTGTGCCTATCATTTGTATGCTGGAAATTGAGAAATCATCACTGTTTTCCTTTCAAGGTGTCAAATATAGAGCCTTTTCATAAGAATCTCTTTTGCATATAGTATCTAATTGAGTTTGTGAGCAACTTTGTGTCTTTAGGAAGTGATTTTGTGAGGATTTCCAGCTGCAAGCCATATTGGTATTTGTTTGGTGTATTGCCCTTTAGTTTTAGAAGTTTTATTTCACAAGTAATCTTTCTTCCCCTTTTCTCATCAAATCATTAAGTTTTAAGTGAATAGAAATAAGGAACTGACCTTGTAATCCTGGAGATTCAGTCTCAAGCATTCTTCCCACCAATTGAGAATGTTTCCATGTTACGACAAGATAACTAGATTTCATATATTGCTATAGGCGCAAATCCTGATCGCTAACACATACAATACAATATCATCGAAGCATGAGGTCATCTCATTCAGTCACACATAGCAACAATAAAACATCCAGATCCAAAACAGGGCATCACCAAATATCTCATCCAATTACACAGAAGCATGCATAAAGTCAAAGCCACATCCATCAAGATGTCATGAAAAATGAAAAAGGGAGAAGAACTACAAATGAGCCCTAGAATTTTTTGAGTAGGGCGACGATAATATGGACTTTTTCTTGAAAAAAAACAAAAAAGTTAGGCGTGTAGGTTGGATTGAAGAAACCTTTTTAATTAAAAGGGAGTAGGTGGGATAGGTGAGTGCAAAGCATGATAAGAAATAAAGAAAAAGGATAATATGAAGTCCATTAGATGATCTCTTCCATTTTATCATGGCCATCCAAGTTGGATCGGTGCACTTGAAAAGATTTTCCAATTATTGTGATAACCAGGCAAGAGATATTGTTTTTTTTGTTTTCTAATTAGGGGTTTTAATAGAAATTGAGTTCAAAATAGAAAATGACCACAATTACTGTGCTACTAACCATAGCATAACATTTGAAGACACTGAACATCTAACAAAATCCCATCATTCATGAAAAACAAGCTAGAAGAATGCTTTCCAAGCTTCTAGTCAAAAGTAAACCATATACAAAAATTGACTAGTATCGATAATAAACCATGATAGGTTTATTTATGATAAATATTTCTTGTGTTGTGTTAGCGGTGGATGAAGGAGTAGGGATTAAATAAGGTGAGATTCCCTACGATGAATCATTTGCATCATCCCTTAATTTTTGGTTTGAATTTGGAGGCAACAAAAAGCGGAGGCCAAAAAGATGAAACTAGTACTTGGATTTTCTTGGATAACTCTAATGTGTGGCCAAGGAAAGGAGGAGGGCCAAAAAAAGTAATGAGAAAGGTTGAAAATTTGGGTTGATTATTTCCAACGTTGTCACCTCTTATTTGCATGAAAAAACTATATATCTTCAATTGCCAAATGTTCATCTCAACCATTCTTGATGCATTCTTTGCATAAATGGTAATCTTTAGCACCCACCATCACAAGAACCTATTTTCACGTGCAATTCTGCAGAACTCAGAGTAGTGCCTTTAGGGCCCGTTTGTTTCGCAAAATTTGTGTATGCTGGAATAGCCGATTTTGGAATTCAACTGAATTCCAGAATTCTTCTATTCTAAAAATGAATTCTAGAATATGGGTTGGACCCATTTGGTTCACCCGGAAGATGACTGAGAAGATGCATAAGAAATTTTAATTGTTTATTTCTTAATTTTTTAAATATGGTGTGTATATGTATGTATATATACACACATACATGTGTGTATATATACACATATATACACATGTGTGTATATGTGTGTATATATGTATATACACACATATACACACGTGTGTATATACACACACATGTGTATGTATATATACATACATATGTGTATATGTGTGTATATACACACATATATACAAATGTGTGTATGTATGTATATATACACAAATGTGTGTATATATACACAAATGTGTGTATATATACACAAATGTGTGTATATATACACAAATGTGTGTATATGCATGTATATATACACAAATGTGTGTATGTGTGTGTATACACACATGTGTGTATGTGTGTATACATGTATATATACACATATGTGTATGTGTATACATGTGTGTATCTATACACACATGTGTATGTGTGTATATGTGTATACATGTGTATATACACACATGTGTATATATACACACATGTGTGTATACACACACATGTATATATATATACACATACACATGTGTGTATATATACACATATACACATTTGTGTATATACACATATTTATGTATATATACACACATATATACATACACACATGTGTGGGTATACACACACACACATGTATATACACACATGTATATACACACATGTATATATACACATATACACATATACATACATAGACATGTATGTGTGTATATACACACACACATATATATACATATACACACATGTGTGTATATACACATACACACATTTATGTATATATACATACATACACATATACACACATACACATGTGTATGTATATACACACATGTGTGTATATAGATGTATGTGTATATACACATATACACATGTGTGTGGGTATATATACACATATGTGTGTATATATATACACATATACACACATGTGTAAAGCTTAAATTTGGTTTTATAAAAATTGGAATTGGAATAGCCAATTCCAATTCCAATTTTGTAAGATGGACACAAACATGGAATTGACATTATCCAGAATTAGAGAATGCCAATCCAGTCTAATTTCATGAAACAAACGGGTCGGGAAGTGTGTTTCCTCCATCGGGAACATATAAAGCTTACTTGACATTCCACAACCGTTAGTGCAACCAATAATAGTATCCAAATAATAATAATATAAATTTTAAAAAATATGCAACTTCACTAAAGGAAGAAGAAAATATTAGAAAAATTTAAAATCTGATTAGCTATTGATATTTAGTTTAATCACTAGTTAGCATGAGAAGCCTCCACTATAGTTCATGACAATAACTAATAAACATAGAGGTTCATTCTTTTAATAACAAGATAGTTGAGCACATTTTGAATGAATTATTATTTTTTGAGATAAAAATGCTTACCAGAACTGCACTAATTTTCCTTAGCCAAATAGTGAATTGGTTCTCTTAGAAACTGAATCGATTGGCATTGAGGAATATAGAGGGATTTCACAATACAAGGATAATAAGTTTAGAGGTAAAAACTGAAAGAAATGTTCTAGATCATTGGCTAGGCATTTTCATCAATATTGGATCGATTTGTTATAGAGTTATCATCAATATGCTATTTTTTCAAGTAGGGATTATTCTATGTTATGTATATTATGTAAATTTATATGTGTATGTATATGTATATTATGTATATGTATACATGTCTATATGTATATTGTATGTGTGCGTGTGTATATATTGTGTACATACATAGTTGCATACACGCTTAAATAGGTAGCTATTGAAATAAATCTGCATATAGATGAATCAATACTACTACTACGAGCTTCAAAATTTGAAATGAACTACTTCATTGTAGGAAAATATAATAGAAGCATGAATAGGTTAGATAAATGGAATAGAAACCCAAATTTATCCTTTCTATAAACTAAATTTATGCATATTTGTTGTTTAGTATCATTTGTAATGTTGTTTTCATCTTCATAGTAGTTTTGACAACATTTTAAATATGATTGTCTATTATTTAGAATTGTTTAAATTACTTTTTTTACTAGATAAAAAATGCACGCGCACACACACACACACACACACACACACACACACACACACACACACACACACACACACACACATACACACGTGTCATACCTTCTTTAAAATAACTTTATTTTTCTTAAATTAAAATCTACATTATGTCTTTTCACATGTGAATATAAACAACCATACAAATAAATGTATCAATATTTGCATAAAGTTAACCATGTAGTGAAATATAAATCGTTGTACATATTAAGTAATAAACATGAAGTGAATATCTTGCACACTCAAAACATAAGTCATCATAGGAAAGATGCATTGACATGATGAAAGATTTGATTAAATAGATGCTTCGACATATGTATGATTTATTGCATTATTTGTATGTTAAGCTATGTTTTCGAGAAGAGTGCCAAACATGGGCAAATAGAGAAGGATGATAATCTCTTCAGGAAAATCAACAATTGTAAAGTGATTTGGCTAAAGCCTCATTTATTGAAATAGATCCTAGAATTTTTTTTAATATGTTTCTCTGCCATATCGTGATAATAGGACATTGCATTATCATATATTAGATGTGTATATAAATGTATTGGGTTGCACCATGGTTTCCATCCTGCCACTTTTTTTAAGTAGCTAGTGTTGGCAAGTTGACTCCCAGGGAGTATATGGCTTACTTTGTGTTGTCATTATGGCAACAAAGTCATATGAAGTTTTGACGGTAAACTATGAAGTGAAAATTGACTAAGTGTAAAAGACAGAACAGAATAGTGACTTGCAGTCGATCAGGGCATTAGTGCACGTGCGTGCGACCACATCAAGATATGTGCATTCAGACTTAAGCTCTATGGTATGTTATTATGCTTACCCTATACACACATGGTACGGAATGGTAGTACAGACAAGTTACAGAAAGAACAAGTACAATAGCAGTTCATAATACAAAGTATGAAGCTAACTTTATGATTTTGATTAGCGTATAATCTTTTGTTATGTAAAGGCTAAGAGCCTATTGTAATAAGTTTGTAATCATGTATTAAACATTGTTGTAAACATGCTTAAGCCAATTTATTTGGAAGCATTGTGAATATTGTTTTTGGGATGACTAAGGTCTTGTTTATAGTCGCATCTATTCAGGCATAAAGATATATATATATGTAATGCAAAGATATATTGTAAGTGTGGTAGAAATAGTCAAAGAAGATGTATAGAAGAGCAGTATGAAGATATCAGTATGAGATAGAGCCCTTAAAGAAGTTAAGAGCATAAGCGCATAACTGGAACTGATCAGACATCTATGTCACATACAACAGTTCACTTTTGGATATAGTGCATATCTATTCT
>MU226316.1:1041568-1052624 GCA_018584345.1 Thuja plicata
ACGAAGAAGGACCTTATCCAGTCCTTAGCAATTAGGCTTTTCTTGTCTCTGAATCAGTATTAGAAGGCATGGTGTTCAAGTAGTCATTTCAAGCACTGTGATTCATACAAGAAAAATCCCTAACAAGCCTCTTAGGGATCAACACATCCCAAAATAAAATTAATTACAATAGTCAAACCTGTGTGTGTGTGATTTTTGTACCTGTTAAGATGGACACAACACTTCAATAGATCATTGCATTAGTGAAAACAAGGGATTAGCAAGCTTAGCAATCACCAAAATCGATCTATTGCTTCCTATCTAGGAGTATGAAAAATGACATAATAGCCCTCAAATTATGCATATTTCAGTGACATATACAACCTAAGAATGGAAGATTCAAATGAAAAGTAATCTAAATGATTGAGAAACATGCATTCTAGCTCTAGAAATGAAGATTATAACAATACAACTAAGAAATAAGCTAAAATGCAATATGAAAGTCCCTAAAATATGAGCAACATAAGTTTGCTCTTTCAATTCTCCAAATATGGGCAGCATAAGAACGCTTTCAACTCTTCAAAATTCAGGGGCATTACAACAATATATTTCAAAAATCAATGGGCTTCAAAGTTAAGGGCAAAAGCAAGGGCCATTTGAGCTCAAAATCCTTCCTATTTATAGAAGAAATGGAGGAAGGGGAGAAGACTCTAGAAGGGATTCCATTAATGAGGATGTAAGACTCATTAATGAGGAGTGTGGAAGAGAATGTGTAAGAGCCATTAATGCTTCATTTATGAAAGCATTAATGAGGTATGGGTGAGGGTTTAAGAAGCATGGGTGAGGGTTTATGGTCAAGCTTGATAACTTTGACTTTAGGGGGAGGGTTGAATTCCTAATCACAGATTTAGGAATGTGACAAGCTTAAGGGTAGGTTTGGATTAGGATTAAGGTTTAAGACAGGTGTTTAAGGAGATAGAGATGGGAGGAGAGAGAATGAGTGGAGACTTATTTTGAATACCTGGATTGTTCTAGAGCAAATGCAAATTTAAAAACCATTCCAAAAACCCTATTCACTACCCGCAGATATCTAAATAAAATGTCAAAGACTGAAAAGAGTCATGCATCCTGCTTTACTACTTTCAAACCGCACTAATGTTAAACCTTATACTTTATATTTCCATATAAATCTATTAAGATATTATCTAGATAGAAATGCTGCCAAAAAAAAAAAATTGGCCTTGACAATAAACACTTACTTTTGGGGGTGAAACCTACCAAAAATGCTCTCCATCATGCAACACAAAATCAAATTAGATTTTCAAGTATATAGGGCAATCTGCGTTAAAATTGAATCTTGATAAAACCGAGTGAAAAGTGTGCCCCAATTGTGTACAGCAGCCTTGCAACAATAAATTCACACTTAGGGATCGGTCTTGCATTTATGTATGGATATCTGCTTATGTCTTCTAAGATTTGATTCTAGCTCATCCATGAGGATGTTACACACTACACAGATTTGGTCATGCCTGCATTTAATCTCAGGAACCACCTTGGCTTACCTATACACCAATATACAGCCATTACAGTAATCTTGATGTATCCATTCACAACTGCATTGACTTTCCTAACCCACCCACAAGCTACCTATAGCCAAAAAGGGCAATATCAGATTTCAGCAACTGCTATCTTATCAATCTTGAAATTCAAACTTTTAAATTCCCATGTCAAAAGGAAAGGTTAACAATTATCATATCCAAGTAAGTGTTGACATCTCTAGCTTCACAAGGATATAGCATGTACATGTCAATCATCTCCAGACTCATGTCATATGGGAGCCCAGGGCTCCATTCATTGTCGTCTACCACAAGCTTAGATAAGCAAGAACAAGTTCAATATTTACATCATTAAGAAAATCCAAGCTTATATACGACCTTCAGTTTTAATCAACCTTTGGAATTCACAACATCATTGGATGGATGTAAGGTATACCTGATTTTGCCCAAAGTAACAATTCCACAACGCAATTTGTTTTACAAATAGTATTAAATAATTAAATCATATAATATCTATTGAACTTTCTAAAGTAAATAAGCAATTAATATCACTTACTTAAATCTATAGCTTTATTTCCAATAATCAACCACAATAGGGATTGGAGAGCAATGCACAATAGGGCGCTTGGAACATTTGTTGCAACTAAGCCCAAGGGCATGATATAACACCCGTTGGTCCGCAAGTGGCAGGAAATCTTGTCCATCTAATGTTGGTGTGATCTACTTAGAGGGGGAACCCGTATCTGCTTTCCCAATCGTGTCTCTTTACTAACCCATACATGATTGCTTCTATTCTTTAGTTTCACTTCCAACAACCAACCATCATAGGGGTTGGAGAGGAATACACAATTGGGTGCCTGGAACATTTTCTGCAACTAAGCCCAAGGGCGTGATATAACACCCCCTGGCTCACAAGTGGTAGGAATTTCTTCTCCATCCATCATTGGGGTGGCCTACTTAGAGGGGGTACCCATATTTGGTCTCCCAATCATGTCTCCTTACTAACCCATAAATGATTGCTTCTATTCTTTAGTTTCAATTCCAACAGCCAACCATTGTAGTGGTTGGAGAGGAATGCATGATAGGGCGCTTGGAACATTCGCTGCAACTAAGCCCAAGGGCGAGATATAACACCCCTTGGCCCACATGTGGTAGGAATTTCTTCTCCATCCAACATTGGAGTGGCCTACTTAAGAGGGGGAACTTTTATCTGCTCTCCCAGTTGTGTCTCCTTACTAATCGATACATGATTGCTTGTAGGAGAATAAATTGTTTAAATCAATAATTGAATAATCTTAGATAGTTTGGTAATTCTCCTTGCTAACTATATAAAATACATATGAGAATATATATTAGACAATCACAATAACATCACATTGCATACCACAATACTCATTAGTTCACAAGTCTGCTGTTTTCTGAATGTAGATTTTTAATATCAGATCTGATCCTCAATGATGCAATTGTTGTTGAATGATTGATATTCGTATGAATGAATGATTGATTGAAAGAGTCTCTATGATTTGAGGTATTGGTGAGTGATGATTAATTTATTGTTAATCAGATGATTGATGAGTGATGAAGTAATGAATGCTGGTGTGATATATCGGTGAATGATGATTGCTTTTGTGGAGTGATGAGTGATGATTGATATTTGATCCTTGAATGGTTGGAAGGATTTCTTTTTTTATAGTTTATAGGTGAAAGGGTCACCACCTCTCATAAGAATTGATTCACCACCCTCCTGTACTGCCTTTTGAAAATAATAAATTCTTTTCCAAAATTATCTCCCTAGATGTCCTCTTCAAATGAAACCATCTCCCCTTTATATCTTCCAATGTGAGGGAGAATTCACACCTCTCCATCATGTCTTCCATTTGCAAGAGTCACATCCTTTGACAATTACCACCCTTTGAAAGAGCACAACTCTTCATCACAACCCTTCACAATCACTGTTGCAATCTGCCTCACTATTGGTGCTCTGTTTAAAAATTTCATATGGGCCTCTTTAGTTTGACAATCTATTTACAAGCAAAACCTTCATAATTCCAAATATTTTTCTTTGATACCACTTGATGCAGTCATAGATGGAGGATCCAATGAAGGATTGTCCAACCATTACCCCTAACCAACAAACACACACACACACACACACACACACACACACAATGGAACCAAATGGAATAGCAACATATCCTTTATTATCTCATTATGATCTATTGTAATGGGCTTACAACATGCTAGGTTGCAGTTGTTTCATAACCGACTATGTGCAAGTCACAAAATTTGATTGATACTACAATACAATACCAAGGCTGAGCCAAGAATTGCACTAACTTGATTGCCATCCAATAATCATGAGACATGTTTATATAATTGTTTCTAGCCTTAGGGATGACCTCAATTGGTTGCAAAGAAGTGCAAAGATTAATTTAATACCAAGTGTCACATCTAGTTGGCTTATTGTGTGGAATAATATTTTGAAATGAATGTGATGATGAAGGATCAATTAATCTTGATGCAGCTCATAACATAAACTCTTTTTGGTCCAATTCATTTGGAAATGTGTTCCTTTGTTGTTGCATGTCTCAAATAGAGAAACTAGATATCATTCTATCATACTTTGTAGTAAGTCAAAGATTGAAACATGCCTTTGTGGTGATTAGAATCTCTCGGAAATAGACTAGATGTTGTATGTGTTTCCAATTGCTGTGTGAAATATGCTAATGTGGTGAAATGCGGTAGGATAAGCAGTGCCTAGATGATGAATGGAATGTGCAATGGTATTTAAAACTGGCAAACAAATAAACAAAATAAAAGAAAATAGTTTTGGGTGATGCAAGATTGTTCTTACATCTTGGGATGCTCATGCATCGTTACATATATCAAGTCTTTCATTTCAATAATGCTAGAATTCTTTCTAGAGAATGGACATAATCTTTTAAGATGGAATTTTCTTAGAATGTTGAGTTTGTGTTTAAATCTCTTTTTGTTAAGCTATTTTTATTAATTAGGGGGATAAAATAGGTTTTGAAGGGAACTAAAACCCTGTACAAACGGATTTTGTTGGGATCCAAAACCCACTTACAAAATACTGCCTATAGATGGAAGAAAGACAAACTACAACCTAACAACGGTAGTTAAGAAGGATTAAAATATTAGAAAACTGTCTGCAATAGGAACAAGGATGAAGCCACCAAACAACTCAACTCATAAAAACAATAAAAGTGGGCTTTGAAAAGGCTCCCTTAACCTTCAAATGATACTTCAATAAAATCCATTTACCTTCCTTACTCTCCACCTCAATAGGAGAGGAAGGAAAGAAATTTGGAATAAGGGCAACAACAATCTCCTTGCAACCTATGTTACCAGATTCGTTCCCGCAACCCTCAAAGTCTAGTTCAATTTTGTGCAAAGTCTGGTCCTTGTCAAATTCTGTCCAAATTCGGTTGTAGAGCCCCAAATTCGGCCCAAAGTCTGTCAGACGGAACCGGGCCGAATTTGGCTGAATTTGCAATGAATTTGTTGCCTAGTGGCAAAACCCAAGTAGACTTTGGGCTCAAAACAAGTTTTTTTTGCCTAATTTGATATATTTGACCCTCCAACCCTAAAAGAGACCACTAAAATGGCCAAAAAGGATGTATTTTTCTATGTTCTTTATTATTAGCCTAGTGGTGTATGAACTTATTTGGTACTGCATATACATACATACATACATATATATGTATATATAAAACATATATTTTTGTACGAACGAACCCAAAACGAATTTGAACCCACCCTAAAAAAAATATGAACAAATTTTGAACCCGAATCCAAACTCGATTCCGAACCGGCAACTTAATCAAGAGAAAAGGAAGCAACAACCCTCTTGTGGAAATACCACACCTCTCCTGCACAAACAATCGCCACCTCAATAGGAGAAGACACCACCTCAATAGGATAGGCAAGAGAAGGAGCCAGCTGGAAAAGATGCAAACCCTCAACCTTTCCCACATGGATAATCTCTACCTCCATAGGAGAACTCTCAACCTCTATAGGAGCAACATAAAGAGAGGCCATGATAAAAGCAATGTAGGCCCTTATTTGCATTTAGAGTCCACTCAATACCCACAAGAATAGATTTCTCCTCCATATCATCAGAAGAAACCCCCAACCAAAAACACCAAAGGATAACAAAAGCAACCCCCAAAATCTTAGGGCATCAAGCTTGAACTTGAGGAGAACCCCCAAAATCCTCTGACACCCATACTACATCTACTAAGAACAACATGAGGAAAACAGCCCGAAACAAGAAGCACCAAAAGAAACAAAACCAAGAAATGAGTAAAAGAGAGGAAAGAAATAATAAACATCTTACCATCAAGGCCAAGCCAACAATTTGGGAGTATATGCCTAGATACCACGAAACATTGAAACCCAAAATAGATTGGGGCTTCCAAAACAACTCAAGGAAAAGCCCCACAAAACAACCTTCAAAGCACTCACAACCATGCAAGGGGTAGAGTCTTCAACACAAACCTCAACCAAATCTAGGAGAACAATATCAGAGACAAAAGAACCTCATTCGCTTGTGTGGGCAAAGACATCACCAACAACTTCTATTTTGGCAAAAGCAACAACTCCTGAAACCCAAGTACCTTCCCCTTCATGCAGAGCCAAGCTCAGCGCAACTTGAACAAACCAAATAGAGAGATCTCTGTCTCCAATTATAGTCCCCTCATCATTGGAAATCCTATCTCTACCTTCACCGATCACCAAGACAGAGTCAAAGACATTACTGGTGCCAGAGTCCAAAAGAAATTGGACAACTAAAACCCTAGAATAGACACCCGACATAGAAAAGGGCATCTATGGCAAAGGAAACATAGAGAAGCCCTACATCCTTCAAATCACAAACATCCACACCAGTGGTAGCCAAAACCCTATGCAAAACATCAAGTGCATAGACAAAGACAATTGTGGTGCATTCCTTATCAAGCTCAAAAGAACCAACTTTTCCATTAATGCCAAAGGCCTAGGAAAAAGAATGACCCGCCAAAACCAAAGAGGCTCCCAAAAAGAATGACCAATTCTTTGTTGCATCCTCATCATCCTCTTCTGAGTCTTCTCCCACATCCGTTTCCGCAACTCCACGCCTTCAACCAAATCTAGGAGAACTATATCAGAGACAAAAGAACCTCATTCGCTTGTGTGGGCAAAGACATCACCAACAACTTCTACTTTGGCAAAAGCAACAACTCCTGAAACCCAAGTACCTCCCCCTTCATGCAGAGCCAAGCTCAGCGCAACCTGAACAAACCAAATAGAGAGATCTCTGTCTCCAATTATAGTCCCCTCATCATTGGAAATCCTATCTCTACCTTCACCGATCACCAAGACAGAGTCAAAGACATTACTGGTGCCAGAGTCCAAAAGAAATTGGACAACTGAAACCCTAGAATAGACACCCGACATAGAAAAGGGCATCTATGGCAAAGGAAACATAGAGAAGCCCTACATCCTTCAATGCACAAACATCCACACCAGTGGTAGCCAAAACCCTATGCAAAACATCAAGTGCACAAACAAAGACAATTGTGGTGCATTCCTTATCAAGCTCAAAAGAACCAACTTCTCCAATGATGCCAAAGGCCCAGGAAAAAGAATGACCCACCAAAACCAAAAAGGCTCCCAAAAAGAGTGACCGATTCTTTGTTGCACCCTCATCATCCTCTTCTGAGTCTTCTTTCACATCCGTTTCCGCAACTCCACGCCTTCATGACCCCCTAGCTCCACCTCTCTTGCTCTTGCTCATTTCTGTTATGGTAAATCGATGTTGTTGTAGTTGTATTAAACAGAGGAGATGAAATCTCCTTATATAGATTTACAAAGACGATGTTTCTAGAAGAAACAATCGTGAACTAAAGACGAAAATAGAAACTACCTAATAAACTAAAGACTAACTAAGATGACCATTAAAGAAACATTATAATATTCTAATACCCTCCCTTAATGGTCATCGTCTAACTGCTGTCTTTTAGTCACAAATTCTTCAGAACATTCTGCTGCTGCTGAGACCCTCCCTAGATCTAAAAAATGTTAATGACCAAGAAGACATCCAAAAAAAACAGAGAAGGGTGCCCCCTTCTTCAGAATGCTCTACAACAAGAGACAAGAGCCTGCCACTGAGAGGAGTTTGCCACTAACCCTCCCAGAATCAGCAAAACATCTAACCAAAAATCATCACAAAACTCCAACCTGATGTTGGATAACAGAGCTGTCCTTCCCTGTACCCAGAGACATATCAAGTACAACTACCACAGTTTTGAGGAAAAATCAGCAAACCCTCCAAATTTTTGCAGAAGAGCATGACGCCCCAAAACAAACCGCAAAAAGTCGCGATTTGTTTTTGGAAAAAAACTAGAAAAAATAGACACAATTTTTGAGGTGAAAAATCGATCAAAACCAGACAACAGAATCCGAGACACGGATCAGAGAAAACAACTTCGTTTTCTAGGAAAAAAGGGTAAAACCCAACAGATAATTTTTGAGGAAAAAATTATTAAAACCTATCAAAATTTTTTCAAGGGAAAAAATTATGAAAACCCAACAAAATATTTTTGAAGGAAAAAATACTAAAACCCAACAGAAATTATTTTAGGAAAAAATTATAAACCCAATAGAGAAAACTTCATGCGGCAAAACACGAGACTTCGCATGGTAAAATAGCACATGCAACTCACAAAAAGCACATGCAACCCTCGAAAATCAGAGACTTTTCCTCAAACCAGGAAATCACACAATCAAAACCCTCAACCAGGCTTGCGATCTTCAGCAAAAATCTTCGAAGACGATCCAAAACATTTTCATAAAATACCTCCACAATTTTTATTTAAAAAAATAAAAAAACAAATTACTGGAAAAAAATTCCAGATCAGAAGTGGCTCAAATTTTTCTCAAAAAACTCGCCAAATTTTTTGAAATCCCATTAACCTGCTTTGATACTATGTTATGGTAAATTGATGTTGTTGTAGTTGTATTAAATAGAGGAGATGAAAGCTCCTTATATGGATTTACAAAGACGATGTTTCTAAAAGAAACAATCATGAACTAAAGGCGAAAATAGAAACTACCTAATAAACTAAAGACTAACTAAGATGACCATTAAAGAAACATTATAATATTCTAATAATTTCGAATGTCTATCTCTTTGTTAGGCTATTGTAGATACAAAGACATTCAATTTAGTAATTCTAGCATTTATTTTGGACAATGGTCATAACCCTTTTATATATATGCTTCTGCTAGGATTTTGAGTTTTGCAATTAATTTTCTGTTTGTTATGTTACTTATGGAAGTATTCCATTTTAGTAATGCTAGCATTCATTTTGGTTATGGTCATAATCATTTTATGGAGAAGCATAGCAGTTTTTGTTTCTTGGTGGTATTATCTAGGCCCTTTATTTAGTAGACAGTGTTGGTCTCTACAGGTCCTTTTGGAGCATATTTTTCTAGACAACCTTGGCTTCTATGTGTTGGTTCCCAAAACTGTAGGTTGAAAATCCTATGAGCTTTCCTACTCAATGCTGGGACGATTCAACTGTCTTGGTCAATGAATGGGAGTGATCGATTATGATCCTCCTCCCCTGCACTTTAGGCTTTGCAGAACCAAGGTGGGTAAACCTATACCTTAACCAGACTTCTTGGCTTTAGGCTTTTTATAGCAGATAATAATGTGTGAAACTGAATGATCTCTTCAAGATGGCAAATTAGTTCCTTGAAGTAGATCCAATGAACTTTACAACTATAGAATAACTGAATGCTTCAAAATGAAAAAACTTGTAAGAATGCTTTAATAAATTTATTATTTGAAATAATGATTGAAATGAAATGAATGATGAATAGAATATGTAGAAACAAAACTTTAAACTTAGAACCAAATGCCTATTTTCCAATAATTGATAAGATCAATGCCTATTTCAACCTGGGCAATAGAGTCAATTCAAATCCAATCCTATGTACAACCTTGTAAGACAGTCTATATCCCAACACCATCAACTATTCAAATGCTATCAATGAAGAGAGGTTAAGTCCAAACACACTTTGTCAGTCCAACTGAATTTAATTTCTCTGGTCAGAAAACCAACTAGACAAGAAATAGGAAACATTAACTTTTCACCAATTCCTTGATAATCAGACAAACATGAAAGACAAATAGCTCTCTATCACAAGCATTACAAGAATTGTTATTGATCCTTTCAATAATTACAAAGGACTAACTAGAAAAGAATTGAACTTTCTTACCACAAGTGAGATAGAAAACACTTATCCTTTGTTGATTTTGAAAAAATAGTACAATTGAGCTCATGTTTGCAGTTGTTGAGTCTAGTTCTTATAATTTTACTAATAATGTATATTATACAATGTGATGATGTTTTATGATTACATTTTACACCACATATATATGTGGTTGAATAGTTTTCATACCCCTTTAGGGTGAAAAGACATCATTCTTCATGAAAATTTAGAAAACTCTTTTGAGAAAAACTAATCAATTAATTAGTTGATAACTACCTATCTTTCAGATTTTGGCTTAGTCGGCAACCCAAAACAGATTGTATGAACATAAGATTTTGACTAGAGACAAGAAATTTGATTTTCCGAACTGGGTCATTTTTAGATTGTTAAATTTCGATCATTTTCATCCTTTGGCGACATCATGTTTGCAGCATGTCGAAATTACAACATTTCTTAAGCATATTTTCTCAGGGATTTTCTTCGGATATAACTCTTTCTGATTTGAACACCCTAGAGCAATTATATCAATCTATCTTGTTTTATTTGAATTCAATTATAATCTATCTCCATGATTCTCTTTGATCGACTTCTCTTTTGTCTCATTAAATACTCAGAGCTCGATCGTCACTTGTGTTGTTTTAATTCATGCATTGACTCTTTTAATTTTGAGCTCATTAGCATTTAATTCCCATTGTATTTCAACATGTGTGTTTTGTCACTTTGGCAAAATGACAACTAAATCATTTTAATGCCTCCTTCGCTAGTTCACAAGTGTCCTTTATCTTTGAACCAAGAACATAATCAAGATATTTTGGAACTTCAAAATGGAAAATTTTAAGTGACCCAACACTATGTTCTACTACATATTGTAGACATACTATTGAAATGAATCTAGGTTCTTTGTTTATAGGGAGAAAAGCTTGTGAAGCACTAGGATATTCTATTTATATTACTGTTTGACAAAGCTATTGATCTCTTATAGTATTAGTACTGGAGTACAACTGCTATTTTTCTAATGTGCGAGTGGTGTCCAAATGTGCTCTTTACATAGTTTAAAACTCATAATTGACAAAAATTTGGCAGCCCAAAATTTTTTTTTTTTTTTTGATCGGTAAAAGGCCGAAGCCCTGAAGAGTTTTTTATTAATATAAATAATTGTTTTACAGTGTGACCCCACTCGCTGCAGGCGCTGGTAGGAAAGAGCGGGGTTGAGAAAACCTCCAGCCTTGCCCGGGACCAAA
>MU226316.1:1052724-1078955 GCA_018584345.1 Thuja plicata
GTTCTGCTATGAACGATTTCAAATGATCATAATTGGGATGAGTGTTCGCAGTCTTTTGGCGGCAATCAACTTTTTTATGCCCATATAACCAGCAGTTGTGGCAATACCCGGTGAAACCAGTATCACTAGTATCTGTAACTGCCTCCTTCTTTGACTGAAAACCTAGATCCGCGCTTCCCAATGATTTAACTGCTTTGAAATTGTGTTTGCTTCGATTCTTCGCTGTCTTTCGTTTTTCGCATGCCATTTTTGCCCCAATTTCACTGGAGCTGATTGGAGATGCCGCTAATCAGCCTGGAAAATATCACAGCTGCCTGGAATGACAATGTCCTTTAACATGGGGCAAAGTAGCTGCAACATCAGCACTTAAAGTCCAAACTGATCCTTCCCTTGGCAACAAGGCTGATCAGATTCAAGCCGCTGAAATTTTGCTGTTAATTTCTTCAAATTTGCAAATTCTAAGTCTCTGAATTCATTCCTGTATCGCAGTAGTATTAATAGAGGAACAACACGAAAAGCTGCTAAGAGTCGTGGACGAATGGCGTAGTGAAACACTTGACCACAAAATCTATAATTTTATTTTTGTCTTGCGTTTAGAAATCACGATCCAAATCCACAAAAGCGATTAAAAAACTCAGAAAAAAAGGGCCGCAAGAAGGAAAAAGAACAGGAATGGCTCTTGATCCAAAACTGGTTATTCTTCTCTGCTCACATTTTCTATCCACCGCGTCTGCTCATGATTTTCTCCCCGCTTCTGCTCATGCTTTTCTCCCCGCCTCTACGCAGGGTTAGGGTTTGTACTGTAAGTTTCACGAAATAGTATATTCTGACCTGGTTCCAGCTTTCAGCTCGTCAATTCTTTGAGTTCGGCAGCCCAAAATTTTGACTTGGACTTGGGATTCACAAAAAACAAATTCATAAGATAAATATCATGCAAAATGCTAAATTGAGAGAACTCATGGATTTTCCTTTTTATTTAAATTTTAGACCAAAACTGAGTACAATGCACATTAGTGTCAGAAATGATATGATGATTGATCATCATCATCGAAAATTACAATTCAATAAAATATTTTGCAAATTTCTTCTTTGGCTAGAGCTCCTCATTACATGTACTTGTTGTGACGTTTTCACTCATCGCCCCATTGTAAATGGGGACCCCCAGTTTTTTGCTTTTTAGGGTTTTGTTTAGGTGTTTCTATTTTAGTCTCCAGTCTCTTGCTAGTTCGAAGTTTAGAGTTTTGCCAAGTTCAGGAGTGTCATTAAAAAGTAAAAGGGAGAAAGCATGACCAAATGTGTATTCTGATGTCATAGAGGTGTTCAGAAGGGCCAAGGGAGAAAGATTGATAGTGCTTAAGGTCAATCCTGACAACTATTTTTTAGGAAAAGCTTATTTTTTTGCTTTTTTACTTTTTCGAAAGTTGCATTTTTGGCACTAATAGGCCAATCGGGGAACCTACTTTTTTTGCTTTTTCTATTTTTAGGATTTTCTATTTTTAGAAAGAGCCAGGTATTCCTCTTCTCATCGTGAAGTTGGAAAAGCATACTGAAACTGTTTTTCAACTCAAGAAAAGCACAAAGATTCTTCAAAATTGTTCTTCGATTCAAGTTTAGCATTGAAACCCTCATCTCAATCCCTCATGGAGATTGTGAAATTTTTTGGAAAATCCTTTTTCCAGTATCAAATGTTTTAGAAATCTTGGAAAAGTCAGTAAAAGCTATGGGAAAGAACACTGATGGAAGTGTGTTGATTACTGAAATTTGGCTAAGTCTGAAATTTTTTAGTATCTTCTAAAATCTAGAATATCCATTATAACTCCTAGAGGTTTGAAACCACTCTCAAACATCCGAACTATATATATATATATATATATATATAAGAAAGGAAAATATGTGACTCATACGTCTCAATCCCTCATGGAGATTGTGAAAATTCTTGGAAAATCCTTTTTCTAGTATCAAATTTGTTAGAATCTTGGAAAAGTTAGTAAAAGCTATAGAAAAATACTGGTGGAAGCGTGCTGATTACTGAAATTTGGCTAAGTTCGAAATTTTTTAGGATCTTTAAAAATCTAGAATATCCATTATAACTCCTAGAGGTTTGAAACCACTCTCAAACATCCTATATATATATATATACGTAAAGTATAAGAAAAGAAAATATTTGACTTATACGTCTCAATCCCACATGCAGATTGTGAAAATTCTTGGAAAATCCTTGTTCTAGTATCAAATTTGAAAAAGTCAGTAAAAGCTATGGAAAAGAACACTAATGGAAGCGTGCTGATTACTGAAGTTTAGATTGAAAATTTTTAGGATCTTCTAAAATCTAAAATATCCATTATAACTCCCAGAGGTCTGAAACCACTCTCAAACATCCTCACAATATATATGTATATATGTATATACACAATATATATGTATATATGTATACACACACACACACACATATATAACTTAAAGTATAAGAACTTAAATGTTATATTTTATGTATATATTCTGCCCTTCAAGCTTGAGATTCTATGAATCAACCTAAACTCCACCCCATGAGTTTGAAAATTCCACAATGAGACCTCAAGTCCACCCATAAAAGGTTTGGAAACAAAGGAAATTCCACAAGAAGACATGAAGTCCGTCTCGGCTATGAAAATTGCCAAGTGTTGGTAAAATCCACGCACATATCAAGTCCGCTCACACATGGAAGTTCTAGAAGAAAGCACAAGGAGATTGACTTGGAATAGGTTCTAGAGTAAAACAAAAGCAGGATCGACTTGGAAGAAGAAAGCAAGAGTTTATTAAAACTCAATCAAAGGGAAAAATACAAGCTTTTAAAGCTAGTAAAGCTTCTTCAAGAGGAAGTCAACCAACTACCAAGTATAGAAGGCAAAGTTCAAGAAAGGAAACATAAAAAAACAAATGAATAAAGAAAGTAAGTCAACCCCTTCTTGGATTTCATGATTCCTATAAATTCATAAACTTGGCATTTATTCATTCACAATTTGAAAATTGCAGCTCTGGTGTTCAATTCTTAGCAGTATTTTTTTCTGATTTCTAAGCAGAGTGAAGATATTGGATGACTTTCGAACTGAATGTTATGCTAGTTGAAGATAATTTCTTGGCACAAATCAAAGATTTCATATCTGCTAGAAGTTTTCCCTTCAAAGCATAGATTAAAATATGGTAGATATATTGCCGGTAAGTAAACTTATCGCGATAAGTTGGAGGCCGTGATAAAACACGTAAATTTATCGCAGAGTACATATCGCAGATAAGTTTAAAACTTATCATTGAAAAAACATGAACTTATCGCCAAAATATTGGTGATATTTCGCCAAAATATTTGCAACAGTCTGCTAATAGGGACTGACGGCCCAAAAAGCAATTATTTCACATTTTCTTGTTTGCAAATTGGTGTTTGGGAGAGGAGAAAAGGGTTTGAAGGGGAAAAAATGTGATTTGCAGCATTTTAGAGCAGTTTGCAAAAAAATGCATTTCAAATTAAATTTAAGCAATTTTTTAAGTTCCCGATATTTTTGCCGATAAGTTGTCGATTTATCTCCGATATTTTCTTGATATTTTTTTTGCCCTTGGCGATAAGTTACCGATAACGATATTTTGAACTATGCTTCAAAGTTCCAAATTCTTTCAGGTTTAAAGGCAATTCTCAGGCAAAATTTCCTAATTTTCTTAAGGTTTTCTAATCTTTTTGACAGGTTCAGAATGGTTTTGTGCAAACTTGAAAGAAATTTTCAATCAAAATTCAAGATTTTAATATGCAAATTCTCACAGCTGGGGCAGATTCAACGTTAGTAATTAGTTTAGGACATAATTTTAACAAGTGTTGAGAAAGTTCATCCTTTCTTTTTCATATTTACAGTCCTAATTCTTGACTGAAACTCAAATTCACGAAGGATTGGAGGAGGTAGATGTCAATACAATGAGGAAAATACAGTGAAGAAATTTCTCAAACCAAGACAAAGTCTGTCTTGAAAAGATGAGAAATTTGTCCAAGGCATGGCGAAATCCTCATCAAAGTCATGAAGTCCACTCAAGAATTCATGGGAATTTTTGTTTCTAAATGAAGTCTGCTCATGGAAAATTCTTGCTTCCAAGCCAAGTCTGCCCAGCCTAGGATGACTTCAAATTTGGCTGTATTGTCAAGTGTTGGGAAATTCCACAATTCTACATGAAGTCCTCCCGAGGAAAAACAAGGAAAATCCTTAATTCATGATGAAGTCCTCCCAAGGAAAAAGAAGGAAAATACTTAATCCATGATGAAGTCTTCCCAAGGAAAAACAAGGAAAATCCTTAATCCATGATGAAATCTGCTCTAGCAAGGAGGAAGAAAATAGTTCTAAGTGTTGGAAATGCCTCAAATCTCATCAAAGTCCGCCATGGAGAGAGAAACTTCAAGGGAGAAAATTTGGTTAAGTCAAGGAAATTCCTTGATCTATGATGAAGTCCGCCAAAGCTAGGAGGAAAATTGTCTAAGTGTTGACAACCTAGGTGAAGAATGTTGACCAAGAGATGAAATTCACTCTCTCGAGCCAGAGAAAAGTTGGACAATTGTGGAGTCCAAAGCCATTTCAGGTTGAAATCACTAAGTATCTAGAGAAAATTCCAAGTAGGAAAGAGGAAAAGGCCAAGTTTCATAAGGAAAATGTTAAGTTTATGAATGGAAAAGAGAGTGAAATCATTAAGAAAGCAATGGTGAAAATTGCCCAAGTATGGGAAATTTCTTGAAAATCAAACTTGAAAGTGCATTTCCAAGGATGAGACTTCATCATTTCCAAAATTCATAAGGCCATTTCCAAATTAAGGAAAGATTGGTGAAGTCATTTTAATGAATTATTGACAATTTTCTCAATGTTGTTTTACAGGTCTGGTGCAAGCTCGTGATGAGGAAAAAAACACAACCAAGGACTTCAAGACAGGAAGAAGGATGGAAGGGCAAAGGAAGATTTCAAAGACATTTTCCAGATTTCAAAGTTCACACCAATAAGTCCAAGATCCCGGATTGAAGATGAAGAAGAGCATTCAATAGGGGAGAAAATTCCGAGTTCAAGGAGGTTTAAAGATGATGCAACTTGGGAATATTTTTCCAAAATCCCAAATTCCCATTCCCAAATTCCCAAAATTGAAGAAGAATTGTTCAAAGCCAACCTCATTCAAAGAGATAAGCATGCTGAGGTGGCAACCACCTGTTTCCACCAAGCAGATAATTTTAGGACAAGGCGTCCAAGTTCAATGAACCTGACCTTTTCTTCCATCAGGATAAGCTCCATGTGGTGTGTACTTATTTTTCATTGGTTCTCGCTGGATAATCATTGTAAACCCTAATTAGGGTATAGTTGTCTAAATCTTGGCTGTTGATCTTAAATTGATCTTGGCCCTTCATCTATTTTTGAACTCTTGTATGAGACCCTCCTCTCTCATTTGTAAAGAGGAGATTCAAAGAGATTGTTGCATAAACACTTCTGAAGTAAATTCATTGTTCAATTGTTGGTGAATTTGATATCTTTTGCATGTTGCATGGTTTCTTGTCTCTCACTTAGAGTAGATTTTATTTTCAAGTTGTTAAATTGAATGAAGGATTTGATGAGAATGTTTATTGTGGAATCAATATGTTCATACCTTTGATAGCTGGATGATTTTCAACTATTATGCAAGGTGATTGAAAACTTAACTTCCTTTACCATGCCCATCGTTCAAATGTTGGTGAGCATTTGTAATGTGAAAATCCTTTGAATCCTTTAGAAGATAGCACCTTTCTTGTGTAGTTGTTGAATTTGGCGAAGCAAGGATTGGTTTAGATTCCACATTTGCAAATTTGTCTGTTGAAGTTTATAGGTCTAGTTTAGAGTTAGAATAATCTTCCTCAACCCATAATCGTTTCCCTTTTTTTTCTAAAAATCCAAAAGCTCAAAGGTAAAATCATTCGAAGACATTGGAATTATACCACGTAAGTCCCCTTGGAGGTTTTCAGCAAATCATCCAACCACGAGAGTCTATCCTAAACAGAAAAATCACATGCATTTGGAACCTTGGAGTCAACTTTGTGATCACATAGTTTAGCACATTGGAGACTATGTTCAAGAGAGCATAGAGTACCCTTGGTACTTTATTCTGAGTTGTTTGTGTAATAAAACACACACTAACAATACTCGCAAACTTGATGTTAAAGATTTCTCGTTATTAACAATACCATCATCCAATTTAGATCTTTTTCTTCCACTTCTTTTTGCACCTATATTTCTGCTTTTTCTGTCCCTTCTGTTGCTTCCCTTCAAAATTAAAGATATTCACCAGGGTAAACATGTGCTCCACATTCTTGGCAATCAAATCTGAATGTGGGTCTCTGTCATCCAAGTAAATTACAATATTAGTCTCCTTAATCATTTTGATGTGATGAAAGTTGTATTGCACAAAAATGAGATCATTCGGGTCAACTTGTTGTCCTTTATATGAATAGCCTCAAATATCCTCCAATTCTGTTCAGACTAAAAACAATTTAAGGCTCATACAAATTGCAGATGGCTACGCTTTGAAAACTCACTGTTTCTGCACCATAATCTTTCACCAAAAATCTGCATAGAGAATGTTTATAATTCTATATGTAAACTAATATTGCTCTTTTTAAACAAATCTCCTATTTACAATACTACTGAAATTTTGAAGGACTAATCTTTTTGGCCTGTCTGCTGGGTCATTCTTCCTTGAAAACATATAGGAAAATAAAACAACCTCTCCTTTAGACCCTTGAAAATCAGCAGCTTGTTAAAAATGTGTCCCTAAGGGTTTTATTGAACATTACTATCTCTATGCTTGTGCTGAGGTGATCCACAACCTCCTCATCAGCCTTTCTAGAATTAGGGAAAGAAAAGATTCAAGTAACAAGCTGCTACATGTATGTGTTTGTGGAGCTGTTTGTTCCAACTCCAATCAATTATTCGCCAAGTGAGTTCATTCTTTCTTTTTATGTCGCATAGTAATGTTGGATGGCCTTCTTAACCTTGCCCATGGTCTCAAATGGACAACCCTTTGTCTTTTCCCTTTGATTTACCAATTATAAAGCCTTGAAAAAAGTTTCTGTTGTGTAAAAAAAATGGTATGAATTTAAAAAAAAAATAAAAATTTAATATTTGATCAACAAAAAACAAAAAAGGTAATTTTTTTTTCAACTTTTACAAACTCATGAAGTATGGAGTTGATTACTTTTTAAGTTCTTATATGTTAAGTTTGAAGGTACCTTGAACATCCTGTCCATGCTCTTGGCGAAACACATCACCAAAAACAGTTTTACCAACCCATATAGCTTTATGTTGTCTTGTATATAGAGATAATGGTGACCTTGTGCTCACAAACATCTACTTAATAGACATTATTGAGGTTGTAGTGCTCTACAATGTGACGAAGTAGATGATGAGTTGCGTGCCTCTTGAACAGGCTCCTTTTCTTCAGTACACTCTTCCATCAAGTTAACCACCTAAGGGTAGTTGTAGATATATTTGGTGATGTTTCTTGCCTCATCAAAAACAGTTTTCACGCAAGTTTGCCTATGCTCTCAAGTAGAATATTAATGCAGTGGTGGCATAAGTGATCCAAAAAATGGTGGGGTTCCATTCAATTACATAGTTGCACATCTTGGGTAGAGTTTTGTGCAAGGTGATATTTGAGAGGATGGATGCCTACTTACATCTGAAAGCTATAATAGTTGTATGTCATCATTCTTGGTGCATAATCCAACTTTCCATGCTTGCATACACATGGACAAAAAACTAAGTTTCAGATTTCAAAATTGTAAATCATAGCTTTGAAAGAAAGAAGAAAATGCCAAAAAGGATTAGAACTGAAAGATTGTTACCCTAAAAGTGCTAGAGCAAAACTCAAACTAAAGAAAAACGAGCAAATTTAAAAAAAAAAAAAAAAAGAGTTAATAGACCTTTCAAATCCATTCTATAAATGCCTCATGTTGGTTGAAGTCACTTGAAATTTGAAACTACTCCAAATCAACTGAAAGTCCACAAACCAAGAGTTAAGAAATCAAGAGAGCACGGAAGCTAAAGTTGATAAAAAAAATATATTTTTGTTATGTTTTTAATAGCAGACAGTGATTGGGTGTGGATATGTGAGTTTTTCTCAGGGCTTGTGTGTAACAACGCATGTTGGGATATTTTTTGAAGGCAAGTTACTTGCCAGGCCTTATCTACACAGTGACTTGCTAAGTAACTCATGGAGTTTTTGAACAATGTTTCTATAGATTCAATAAGATATAAAAGCACAAAAGTTTGTCTTTTAGTGTTTCCTTGTGTTTGTTTTGAATTATGTCAAAATTACTTATTGGTTTTAAACTTTTCTAATTGATGTTGGTTTATTTCAGACACTTTCATCATGGGCTACATCTAGTGTTGAAGAAATCTCCTCAACTGGTCCAGGCATTCGTTTTTTCCAGCTTTATGTAGGTTTCTTACATCCATTCCATGTCATATGGAGCTTCCCATCTGCATGACAAAAGCATGTCTGTGAAATGGTGCATAATGTCATCTGGTGAAGGGCAACCATAAAATAGATGTGATAACTTAGGTTAGCTTGGGTTATTGCAGGTAATCAGGGATAGACACGTGGTTGCACAACTTGTTAGAAGGGCAGAGAATGCTGGTTTCAAGGCAATCGCACTCACAGTAGATACTCCTAGACTTGGGCGCAGGGAGGCAGACATTAGAAACAGGTATCCACAAAGACTAGGAAATTTTAAGATAGTGAATGGCTGCCTTGTACCTTTATCCTGAGTATTGAATGCATGAAAAAGATATCAATTTTCTCTTGGTAGTTTTTTCATATGTATACCCGTAGAAACTATCCCAGGGTCTGTCCATCAAAATGTTACTTTTGAGAATGCCCGTGGGCCTTGGGCTTGTGCAAGCATGTTGGTGAAAAGATTATTTAAAATTTAATGGTGTATTGCACATGCTTGTAAATGCCAGAATTTACTTTTATATGCCTCCTCTGTTGAACTCTACTTTTTGACAGCTAATTTTTTCTTCTTCTTTTTCAATAATGCTGACGAACCCTACAGCTTTGTACTCCCTCCACATCTAACCCTCAAGAACTTTGAGGGCTTGGACCTTGGTAAGATGGAGAAGGTACTTTCTTTGTAAGCCACATGGTATTTCAAAATAAATGAAAAGTTGTCACAGATTGTAATTAGTCTGTTTTGAGCACTTTATCTTAGTTTTAGATATTTCTCACTCTTTGTAACCACATAACTTTGTTGCAGACTAAAGACTCTGGACTGGCTTCTTACGTTGCCAATCAAATTGACAGATCACTGAGTTGGAAGGTTTGTATTGCCAAAATATTTACTTAAGCTAGTTTGAATGGATTGTGTGATTTTAATTTGAATTCGAGTCCTTAGGAGTACCCTATGTCCAAAATGCATTCCTTCCAACATAATCTACTTGGGTGTTGGTTACTAGCTTTTGAAAGTGTTTATTGAATATCTGAAGCTGTAAAGAAATTCCTCTGCTTACTTAACCGATTTATTTCTGTTATCATTTGCAAATTATACATCTTATTATAGATAGTGTCACTTCAATTGCTTTTATATTAAGACAAGCATCCTAAAGAAACACAAACGCAGGTATGTTTGAGCTAATACTGAACTTTTGATTTGTCTCTTTTGATTTTCTTAAGGGTAGGCTGTATTGACCAGCACACGAATGATGTGTGACTATATCTGTTCATTTTGAATATAATTCTGTCCAAGTGGTTGTGCATTCAAAACATGATAAACATTTTTTGGTCTTTAAATAGGATATCAAGTGGCTGCAGACAATTACGCACTTGCCAATACTTGTGAAGGGGATACTTACTGCTGAGGATAGTAAGTGCTTTGTTGTTTATGATATTATATATAAAATAAAGGTACTGAACTTCATTTCTGTTTTTCTGATTTTGTTTTTGAATTTTCAAGCTGATAAAAGTGATTTTTTTCTCTATTGTATGGTGTTACAGCAAGGCTAGCTGTCCAAGCAGGTGTAGCAGGCATAATTGTTTCCAACCATGGAGCTCGACAGCTTGATTATGTTCCAGCAACAATAAGCTGCCTTGAAGAGGTCTCTATCTATTTACTGAGGGCACTTTTGAACTTGGGCATTTCCTATGGCTAATTTTTGCCCTAGATTAGCTGACAAAATTATGAATGTGTGTGCAGGTTGTAAATGCTGCACAAGGCCATGTTCCTGTGTTTCTTGATGGTGGAGTTCGCCGTGGCACAGATGTTTTTAAGGCATTGGCACTTGGAGCCTCTGGTGTTTTCGTAAGTCTACTTCATTGAACATGTTTGTGGGGTATCTGTTTGAACAATCTAGAGTTATAATATATCCAAGCAATTATTTTGACTGTTAATGTTGAAAAGTCGAAGCTATCTTAGTTAGATGCATTTGGAGCATGCTTGTGCCCTCGAAATGTCTAGATCTTTTTGTCAATATTGGTGATTGGCAAGGCTGTTTATTCATATGCTGCAAAGTGTAGGAAGGGCTGTTTACTTTTTCTTAGTGTTTTGTAAAGAAAGAAGTCATTAAGGAGGGGAAGTAGAAGTCATTATTGCAAGAGTTCAAATATATGTATTGAAGCTCTCATTGTTGCAGTGGATGCCTAACCATGGATGTCTTTACATACACTGCTTATCTTAAATTTTTAGGTAGTATAGTCAAGTTGGCTGCATCAAATTGAAAATAGTCAATACATTTTCTAATCATAATATTTTTTTTTTGTCTTCGACTACTGATTGCAGATTGGAAGGCCTGTTGTCTTTGCTTTGGCTGCAGAAGGTGAAGCTGGAGTTCAAAAAGTTCTGCAAATGCTTCGGGATGAATTTGAACTCACTATGTCTTTGGCAGGATGTTGTTCAGTGAAGGACATAAAACGCAATTACATTCGAACTGAGGCTGACATGTTTAGGGCTTTGGCAAGGCTGTAACCTGACCAAGTCTGTGGTTATCCAGGAATGCTATACTTGTTAAGCTAGATTTTAAGGTGATTACCAAGGTAGACATTATTTGTTTACATAACAATCTAAAGAAAATCTTGGCATGATGTTATTATCGCTGGTCAAAACCTTAATCTTAAATATTGTCCTGAATGCATCTCAGTTGGTAATCAACATTAAGTGGACACGGTGTCAGGTATCATAAGAATATTCAATCTAATTTTAAAAGAATTTGCTGGACGAATCAAGTTGTAGTTACAAGGTACCAGTGAAGTTACTACCAATATCTTTTTATTCCAATAAATTGCCAACTTCTCTACAAATTTTGCATAGTAAAACCTGGACTGTTTGTGTGATAAAGGAAAGAGAGTACTACTAAGAGATGGATGAGATGGGTGTTGACATGCAAAGTTGTAGAATTCCATACATTTGAGAAGAGAGGATTTGAGATTAGTAGAGCTTTACTTGTCTAATTTTCCAGACAAAGCTGTTTTTGGTGACTGAGATGTGTTCATGTATTATAGCAATGGTGTTTGTGATGGGCATTTTGAATCCTTCTACAGTTGGATTCATTCACTGGCATTCATGCATTAATATGAGAGTAGAGGGTGCTGAATGAGTTGACCTCTTCATGAGCCTAAGGATAATGAATGAATTCTGCTTTTCTCGACATACAATCTTGCAGTGATTGATTAGAAAAATGTTAGGGATGGACATGGAAAACTAAAATCCCCAAGTTAGTTGTAACCATTGGGTAGGCAGGTTAGATTAATGTTCTCCTGGAAATTGTGATATATTCCCTTGCAAAACAAACTTGTAGCAGGCAATGGGAGGCAATGTGTATAGCCGATATCTAGATAATGTTAGTTGACTAGGTAAAGGATAATTTTCACCCATGTAGAAGCCTCAATTTGAGTGCATATATGGGGCTCTTTTATGTATGATCAACTGGGGAGAATCACTAACTCATACCTTCAACACAGCCACTTTCTGGACGCTCAGGTAGGGAAATCTTATGAGAGCAATGAATAAATAAAACTAGCACAATCCACCTCAAAGCAAATATAATATTTGCTAAGATTTAAACAAAATATTAGACTTTTCCAATCTTTTTTATTGTAGGATTGTCACCTTGAATCTTCTAGATATATTTTGTTGCATATGAGATCCATGTTGACATGAATTTGCTGTGATTTCAGGCAACACATGGGATTATCTCTTAGTTGCTTTTGGATTTGATTGTGTGTATTTTCTTAGCCTCAACGTTTCGGATCACACTCTATGATCCATCATCAAGATGTACAAGAGTGCGAGGAGATGTAGAAATGTAAATTGCAGACTTAGAGTGACTCGGGGAGATATTTGAAGGGGTGGGAAGAGAGGGGAAGAATTATTACGATAATAGATATTAGATAGTTTCTAATTTACTCTCTTCCGTCTTTTTCTAATGGTCACTCATTTTTGTAATGTTTCTATAAACTCCTTCTGTTCGTTATGGAAACTTTCTCTTTCTCTCTACAGGATGTTTCTATTTCCTCTCTCTTGTTCGTTATAGAAACATTCTCTTATGTACTTGTATATATTGATCATTCATGGTCATTGTTTAATAACACATTCATTATTTTACCATAATATGGTACCAGAGCAAATTCCTAGCCTCTTCAGAAATCTTTAACTTCTTTTTGAAATTACTAGTTCAAGATTCTCGAAGCTTTTTGCCTTGAGTGTGTTCAAAATTTGCATATTTTTCTTTCCTCACAAACCCGTCTAGGGTTTCAACATCATTTGTTTTTTGCAGAACCCAACTAGGGTTTTCGTGGACATTTTAGTGTGAGTATTTTGCTACTGGGTGACATTGCTTTTACTGCAAATCGTGGAAGATTCGTGGTGTTTTTTGTTGAAGTTTTTTGCTGCAAATCGTGCTACAAACACTCATGTTTGTGTTTTCTGCAGGTCATTCTTCACGTCTTTGACCTTCTCCAACATTTTTTCGACCTCTATCAAGGTCATTTTTGACTCTTGAGCTGCTTCATGGCAAAAACCACCCTCTGTATGGTGTCACCCTGCACTAAATCTGCCCTTTTTTACACACATCTCTGCAAATTTTTTTTTTCAGCGCCTAGGGTTTCATTCGAAACTCTCAGATTCTATGCCGTCTTGAAAAATGAATTGCAGATTCTTGGTGGGTTTTTGCAGATCTCAACTGGGTTAATCTCACTTTTTTTTGGGTGCATTGTTTTCCGTGTCTCATTTTCCAAGCGAGCAGATTTAGAATCTAACAACATATTCTATCTGGGTTTTTGGTGCTCTTCTTTGGGCGTCTTTTCAAATTTTTTGGGTCTTCCATCAATTTGCCTCAACTTTGTGCCATCTCTGTGTTTTCACACTTTTTCATTGAAAAATGTGCAATGACATCTCTCACCAACTTGAAGTTGGAAGGTAGTCAGTGTTTCAACGGCAAGAACTGCAACACTTGGAAGTAGCGCATGTTGACGATTTTCGAGTACCGTCGCCTTGAGGCGCTTGTTCAGGGTATCGAGAGTCGTCCTACCATTGTCGATGCGACTCAAGTCTAGTTTGATGATTCTAATCGTGAAGCGATTATGCTCATCAAGCTTTCAGTTACTGATAATCAACTGCCTCAAATCCCAGCCACAGGCCAACATTGCAGAACCTGCAAACTTATCTGATCAACCTGAGGTTGCCTTTTACGCTTTTTGAGGACATGTAAATTTTCATTTTTTGAAGATAGATTGACCATTAAGGAAGGGCATTACGATAATAGATATTAGATAGTTTCTAATTTACTTTCTCGTCCGTCTTTTTCTAATGGTCACTCCTTTTTGTAATGTTTCTATAAACTCCTTCTGTTCATTATGGAAACTTTCTCTTTCTCTCTACAGGATGTTTCTATTTCCTCTCTCCTATTCGTTATAGAAACATTCTCTTATGTACTTGTATATATTGATCATTCATGGTCATTGTTTAATAACACATTCATTATTTTACCATAATAAGAATCACATAAAACGAGGTGAAGAATAGGACACACAAAAACACCAAGTTTTTAAAGAAGAGGGATCAATAAGAGAAATGGAAGGAAGTAAATACAAATGCATAATCATATTATAGGTAAACAAAATGTATTATGGTAATATAAAAACAAGATATATTTAGAAATAATGAAATAAGAGATTATATGTTATAATAAATAAACCAATAGAAAATAATTGCTATAAGATAAAATCAAGAGATAAGTATTATAGTATTATAATAAGATATGATAAATTACAAATAAATAATGGAAAATTATAATTTAATATAACAAGTATAATTGATAATGAAAAGTGATATATAATAATAAATGAATAAAACATAATGAAAGGAAAGGAAGTGCAAGACAATTGAGAATTGATTATACGAGGTCCTAAATGTTAGAAACATATTTTGGAAGTTTTCACATCTGACAACAATCCATATCATCTTAAGGTGTGGTCCTATTGACAGATGGCTGGGTCACAATTGTGTTGGATAGGTCTTAGAGGATAATGTGAAACTTCACAAGGTAGGGCTTTACTAGTTCAATAGGAGATAGTTGGAAATGAATTTTGGTAGACCGTACCTACTATTTATGATTGATTTTTTTAGATTTTTGGAACATGAGATATTTGCAATAATAATTAATGATGTAACAAACTAATTCTAATCTAACTAATATTGATCTAACTCCAGATTTTCAAAGAAAATTCAAAAGATTGCTAGTAGGTTGCAAAAGATTTCAAAGAAAACAAATAATTAAATAGCAACTAAGGAAATCAATCATTAAAATACTAAACTTGCGTAAGGAAGGTTTGATGAGACCACATTAACCATGAATTTGTAAATCAGACACCTACAATTCATAATAACATAGTGCAATCATCGAAGGAAATAAAGAACACATAACTATCAAAATTCACCTTATTACAAGCCATTCCATCCATGCGTATATGAAAGATGAATTTATCCCTTCAAGCACAATTTAGATTAATCTAATCAATTTATCCACCACAACAAAGTTGCATCAAATAACTAATACCAACTAATAAGATTGATTGACTCCCACGAACACACACAAGGATCTTGAATTCGAAATTGTATTCAAATTGACAATGTCAGTAGGTTTACACACTAAGAATGCAACACCATATGTATTTCAAGTTCAAATGAAGAAATCTCCACCCTTATTACATAAAGAATTCGAGTTTAAATAGAAATTTAAAACTCAAAATTAGCAAACTTGTAACTAGGGTTTCTAGGCATTTTTTTTTGGGTGTAATAAATTAAAACAACAAATAAACTATTTAAAAAAACTCCTAAACTATTACATGATTGTTTAACAATATGAGTTTATAACTCAAAAAAATTCTTATTTCACGCCCTAAAATATCAAAATGAGCTTTAGTTTGGGCAACAACTCTTCAACTTGCCCAAATTTGTTTTTCATGCATTCTCTTGATTTCTAATTGCAATAAAAATGAACCTTATCACTTTAACGAATTTAGGGATGACTTAGATTCATGTCTGTAGGAATCTAGGAAGAGATTCAAAGCTAAAGATTACCACCAAAGACCAAAAATGAGCTTGTTCTTTTCCTATGTTTTTCACTTGTTGACAATTGCAAAACCATAAAAAGTGATCCCAAAATTCATCTCCATAGATTTAGAGATGTGTTGCAAGCTCTTGGAAGACAGTTTTGAAGGTGCTCATAGCCTCATAGATTTCATTAACGTCTAGGATCTTCATATCTCCCTCTGCACAATGCGCAGAAGTCAGTAAGCCATTCAAGAGTTTTGTTGAACTAAGTAACTAAGAGCAGGAAGCAAACTAGAACAAAAAGTAACTACCTAAATGTACCATCACCCTCATATTATGAACAAGAGCTCATAGATTATCCTCCTTAGATCCAAATGAGTGTAGCAATCGTCAAGTCAAATCTTCTTTTGTGATCAATCATTTATGTTAGGGTTTGTGGATAACATCTCCAAAATTCCTTTTTAGAAGTTGAAGGGAGGGACTTGAAAACTCCCTTTTCTTACATCGGGGGTCGAGGATGTTGACATCTTTGAAACTTTCGATGGTTGGGGATGCTGGCATCCTCAAAACGTTTTGAAGGTTGGGGGTGTTGCATCCCTAAATATTTTCAAGGGTTAGGGGTGTGACGTCCTCGAAACTTTTCGAAGGTTGGGGGTGTGGTGTCCCCAAAAATTTTTGAGGGTTGGGGGTGTAGTATCCCCAAAACTTTTTGAAGGTCAGGGTGTGGTATCCCCAAAGCGTTTTGAGGGCTAGGGGTGTGGTTTCCCTGAAACTTTTCAAGGGCTGGGGGTGTGGCGTCATCGATTTTTTTTTAGGCTCAGGGGTGTGGCATCCCTGAAAAGTTTTGAGGGTCGGTGGTGTGGCATCCCCAAAACTTTTCGAAGGTTGGGGGTGTGGCATACTCAAAACTTTTCAAAGGTTAGGGGTGTTGCATCTCCGAAACTTTTCGAGAGTCGGGGGTGTTGCATCCCCAAATGTTTTTGAGGAAAATGTTTCAACACTCAAGTTTTCTAAGAATTTTGATTCTCGACTTCAGTGGGCAAAGGTTGTCAAATCCAATTTTTGAGCTTTTCTTTATGGTGCTAAGAGGACTAGGACTTTTAACAACTTCAATAAGGAAAACTTACTTTGTTCATTACACGGTTTGATGCTTATTGTATGTAGACACCTAAATTCAATTAACCTAATTCAATCATATTTAGTGCCTTCTGAGACATATCAGCTAAGTAATTAAGCATTACCTAATTGAGCTATGTCATCCCCTAGCTCTAATTAATTCAATTAATTGGCTATAGTCCTGATTAATTATCAAAAGCAACCAATAGCTTAATAATTGATTAAAACCTCATTTCCCCTATTATTAAATGAATATGTTATTTATGTAATTTAATTCATTAATATTCCCTTTAACCCCTAACCTAACCTATCTCAATCACCTAACCTTGAGTTCTAACTCAACCCAACCCCTTCACACATGCTAACCTAACCAATCCCAACCACCTAACTCAGAGTTAAAACCAATCCCAACCTCTTCACCCATGCTAATCCTAATCCTAATCCTAATCCTATCCTAAACTCTCCCTAATGATGTCACATTCCTAATCTTTAGATTATGAATTCAATCCCTTCCCCAAAGTCAACTTTCTCAAGCTCTTTCTTACCCCTTCACCCATGCCTCATTAATGCTCTCATTAATGCCTCATAAATGCTCCTTTACACCTAATTTCATAGCTCACATTCTGGCATGTCTGGTGGGACCCACTTCACGGGTTCCTTTTCATTGTTTTTCTTACAAACTAACCCTCTAAGCTAATGTGTTTTTTTTTTAATGTTTTGCAAGCTCTTATTTTCTTTTGTAGGTTGAAAAAGACAAGAAGATTATATTCCTTCTATCTTCTTTCTACTTTCTCTCTATTACGCTTCCATGAATATCATTGATACACAAACAAGAAGACTATATTCCTTTTATCTTCTTTCTACTCTCTCTATTACCCATTTGTTGAAATATGGTCTATATCATTGGGACTATTATTTGTTAAAACATGGGGGGAAGGCACTGTAAACCTACAATAAAGCACTCTTACTAACTATTTCTTATTTTTTTACAGGTCTATAGGTTAGCCATCTAGTTTGGTAAGAAAGTACATAATCTTTTAATTAAAAAATTCCCATTTCACTTTTTGGTGTTTAAAAAGAACAACGTATGTACTCACATCATTTCACACTTGGTTTTGGGTTTCAAAGTCAACAAAAGTCAAATCCAACAAAAGTCAAAGTCAACAAAAGTCAAAAGTCAACAAAAGTCAAATTCAAAGTCCATGATAGTCAAAAGTCAACAAAAGTAAAAGTCAACATTTCTTTTTTGGGCTTAAAACAAACATGCACAAATCTCGAATGCTTTAAGGAAAACAAACAACCAAACATCTGATTTTGGGTTTAAAATTGAACAATCAAATCACACATCTTATTTTTGGATCTTAAAATTGAACTATCAAACACTTCACTTTTTGGGCTTTAAAATTGGAGAATCTATCACATCTTTCATTTTGGATCTAAAAACATGAACATTCAATCAACATTTCAATTTGGGTTTTAAAAATGAACAAGGCAAATCAAGCACATTTCAATTTGAGTCCTAAAAATTGAACAAGTAAATCAGAACATTTCAAATTTGGGTTTAAAATTGAACAACTCAATCAAACATCATCTTGAATGCATAAACAAAAATTGAACAAGGCAAAGTACATTTCGATTTGGTGCACATAAAATCAAACAATCTTGTGATTTTTATTTATGCACAAATCAAACATTGTCTAACTTGTCAAAAAGAATTAACTGTGTGTTTTGCGTTTTTGGTGCATTTGCACAAAATCTATAGAGTGCAACCTCACATCACGCACTATCCTCTCCTATTGGCTTTCATGGTCGTTGGTGCAAGAGAAAGGTGACAATGAACGTTTGAAACTTTCAATTTTTGCATAGAGGGGCATGTCCAGAAGAAGCACGAGTCCTTTTGGAGAACGACCCCAAACTGGTAAACCCTTCGGCTGGTATAGAAATAAGGAGGACTTAAAGGTCTGTCTATATCCCTTCAAGCTCGGGTGGGTCGTGTTTAATGGTAGTCCATACTAAGTGAGTATCCTCAGCATACTGACATAGTTGAACTAGGCTCTTAAGTGAGTCACATTGTACAAACCGATTGCGGGGACACCATGAAAATACTAGCAACTAATAAATCTAGAAACCTACTCGATCCATCCCCAAAATCTTGATAATCGACTGGGCAAGGAAGATAGTAACTTCCCTAAGAAATTCACACATTCGTGTCACCTTGAGCGTTTGGAGTTAGATAATACGACATCATGGAGCCTCGTGCTTAATGGTGGTCATATTCTAATTAGCTCTTGTGTATTTGCCTACGTATGCGGACAAAGGTTTTCAAGCTCATCAAATCCTTAAGGTAGAAAGTGCTTGTATGTGTCTTCAGCGTTACAAACCTTGTGAAAAATAGTTTTTGAACATACACAAATTTGAGAGTTTTGAAGTCCTTTTTCCAAATAGATCAACATTTGTATGCTTCTTGCAAGGTTGCTTTGCCTCTTGCAAGATTGTTTGCTCAAAATCCCCAAGATCATCATTTATTTTGAAAACATTCCAAGGCACACTTGTCGTAGACAATGCCTCATCCTAAACATTACCAAACTGAGCTCATATCTATTTCTGTCAAGCACAAGAAAGTCAAGTCCTCCGTTTCTCCCCATATCCTAGACCAACAGAGCTATCTTTTTCATTTCCCATCCTCTTTCCATCTTCTTTAGTGTCAATCTTTCTTCCTAATCTGAGCTTGAGTCTTCCTTTAATTTCCCTCAGTCCTCCTTATCCAACTCATCAAAAAAGTTTCATGTCACAAATCTATTATGATGAGTTTGGTTATCATATCTCTTCCTTATCTTTATCCTATTCCAGTGATGACGAGAGTCTTGTTGATCATGATGCATAATTTGAAAACCTTAGCAAGCTCTCCCCAACATCCTATTCCAGTGATGATGAGAGTCTTGTTGATCATGATGCATACTTTGAAAACCTTAGCCAACTCACCCCAAAATCCTATTCTAGTGATAATGAGGGTCTTGTTGATCATGATGCGTACATGGAAAGCCTTAACACACTTACTCCAAGAATCCTCCAAACTCCAGTCGTTCCTCCACACTATCCCATTATGCCACCATGCATACCCACTAGCACTCCTTATTCTACCTTTGACAAGGGAAATCCATCTTATCCTTCATCCACATCTCCTTCCAATAAATTCATGCCTCCATCTTATCCCACAAACATACCTCACACTCCGTCTTTTCACAACAATACTACTAGCTACATCCCTAATCCCAATCCATCACCTCATTATCCTCCCACCCATGTTCAAATCCCTAATCCTAGTCCTCCATTTCCTCCAAACCATCACCATGATCCCCATGCTATTTCTAATCTACCATCCACTCTATCCTAGCCATCTACCCCATCTTATTCCAATCTACCATCTCCCATTCCTACCTACATTAACACATATTCAATACCCCAATCCATCCCTCCTCTCCTATCTGTTAGTCAATCAAGTTCATAGGACATTGCCACACCTACCTATGTGAACTATCTCACTGTACCACCTTCCCACCATCTGATATGTAAGTATCCAAGGAGTTTCACAAGGAAGCCAACAAAAACTCCATCTCTTAAAGAGACCCCTAGGGGAAAACACTAGTGATGAAGCCCTTCCATCTCCCACACCCATCATTCCTCTTCCATATCCTATACCTATTGTTTCCCTTCTGAATCCCATACTTATTGATCCTCTTCCACCCCTCACACCTAACATTCCTCTTCCATCTCTCATAAATATTACTTCCCTTCCAAATCTCATACTTTTTGATCCTCTTCCATCTCCCATACCTATTATTTCCCTTCCTGATCTCATACTTTTTGATCCTCTTCCATCTCCTAGCACCATTGAAGTCCCCTCACCCATTGAAGTCATCCAATCTTCATCCCCATCTTCTCCTCCTGACACTATCCACACCCCATCCCATGAACCTCATGCACCCACCCTTCTTCCCTCTCTAACAGAATCACCCATCCCTCCATCCAACCCATTTGAAGAATCAACCATCCCCCCATCCAAACCATTTAAAGAATCTCTCATCCCTTCAGCCAACCCATTTGTAGAATCCATCCATCCATCCATCCATCCATCCAACTCATTTGAAGAATCCATCCATATATCCCCCATCACACCATCCACATCAATCCAATCATGTCAAGACCTTGTTCAAAAGTATGTTGAAGTATCCATTGACTTGAATGAAAATTGTATCATCCCATCCACTCCACTTCCTAATTCATCCACTCCTCCATATCCAAATCCTATTATACCACTCCATCCATTACATGATCCATCCACTCCACTTCCTAATTCATCCACTCCTCCATCTCAAGATCCTATCCTTCCATCTACTCCAACTCTAAATCCTTTACCCCATCTGAGTCAAGATCCAAGAATCCCCTCCCCTCCCCTTCATCCTCCTTTATCACTTCCAAATCCAACTATCCCACCACCATTACTCTATCACCTTGGTCCACTCACATTCATCTGCAGTGGTCCGCTTAAAACAAAAGAAATCAGTTACATCTCCACCATTTTTCATCCACCTAATAATGGACTCACATCTTGTTCCGTCACTGAAAAGTATCCTAACTTGACTCAAATGCTAAAAAAATGGAATTATCAAGGTAAAGGCGCGGGCATAAATGAGAAAGGTACCCTGGAGCCCATTCAGGTTAAAACACATCCACTATCTTGTGGTATTGGTTATGCACCTAGAGGCCCTTCTTCCAAAACTGTTGGTACAACTAAATAAAAGTTCAAGAGTGCTTTCAAACCCACCATCACATCTTCCTATCATCCCTCTAAAGCATATAACACCATCCCCCCTCCTCCATCCTTGCAACCCAAGACAACCTACCATATTCCTCCTTCCTTCTCTCAATCCATTTTGGGCCCCTATGTCCCAAAATATCATCCCACATCTTATCCCACTACTTCCTTCATCCATCAAACCCATATTTAAAATCCTACCACTTACATTCCCAATCAGGATCAACAAAAGCACATACCCCTGCGCCCCATCCACCATCCTACCTCCACCACTCCATCCATATTTCCTCCATCTCATGCAAGTTCTAATATCTCTTCCAATGCTACTCACTGTAATTAGGATGCCACATCACCAATGCATAAAGCTATAGATCAACAATCTAAAGATTGTCATGTCCACTTTAGACGACATGCTCCAGCCAAAGCAAATCCTATCAAAGAATGCAATACATCCCATAGGCTGAAAAATCCCACCAAAGCAAAAGAAAAAACTGTGGATCCCAAAGCAAAAAGCTGACATGCATCTAAAAGAAAAATCCATTGTGGCATCTGAGGTTACTAATCCTCTAGCAGAGTATTCCTCTCCTCCATCTTCAAAATCTCTTTTGGGTCCTTATGTCCCACAACTTCCTACCATGATTCCTACATTGCATCCAAAGGTACCATCCGCTTCACATTCCCTCTTCCCCAATCCCTCGCAACATGTGCCAATGTTGATCTTGACAACATCCCCCTATCCTACTCACTTTCCATCATTTTATCTAGATAATTCCAACTATCATATTCCTTATCCCACATATCTCCCCTGCATAACTATCTCATACCTGTATTTTCCTGAGTCACTCATCCCACATAAAGTTTTACCAACATATCATGATCAACACCAAAAACAAAAAACCAAAAAAAGAAAAAAAAAATCAAATGAAGCAAAAAAAAAAAGAAACAAGAAAAATAAAGAGAAATCAATTCGTCCATTGGTGAAAACTTAGTAAACAAGCGCCTTGAACAGGTACCATGATGAAATCCTGGTAAACATGTGTCATGTGTAGTTCCTCCATCCAGTTGCTCTTCACACTTGGGGGCAAGTTTCTTCTGGCCACCATCCATCTACCATCCATATCCTGTCTTGTCCTTTTCACTTCCTCCATCCTCCTCTGGATCTTGATGATAAATATACAGGCCACCATATCTACATGCTTTTGGACATCTCTTGACATCCATCTCCCATCTCCCATCTTTATCTACCTATCCTTTTATCCACCCATCCTTCCTTTCATCTATCGTTCTGCACTATCTTCCTCCCTTATCCACCATTCATCCTATCTTTCATTCACCTCTGTCATTCTCTTGTTATCCTCTCTTCCATCCTGTCATACCCCTCCTAATGCTTCTTCACATGCATGACCTATCCTAAGTGGGGGAATTTTGTTCCTTGGTGACATAGTCCTTGGAGACCTCGTATCCACCTGTCGTTTCCCAATCCTCCTCTCCTATCTACAATCCTTTAGCTATCGATCCGTTCTTCTACTAAAATCCTTCCATCCAATGCTTCCCTCTCCGTATTCCCCAATGTCTCCTCCATCTTCCAATTCCTTCTTTCATATATCCCATCACTTTTTTCTTCCCTTGTCATTGGTATCTAGCTCTAGGCTACCCTCATGCACCCAATGCCACCCATTCCAATCCTAATTCTCCTCGTGACCTACCATCGCATGCAAATCCTATCCACATCCTCCAACTATCCAAAGTCAAGAAGAAATCAGCCCATCCAAGCACACCCTTAGCCTTGCTACAAGCTTTGATCACAATCCACTCATAATCATTGGGATGCATCCTTCCCAATCCTTGTGTTTTCTTTGGGATTAAATTGTTCCCACATTAAGAGGACCCCATCCGCTATTCCTCTATCTTGGCCTTTTGGCTCAACCAGGGCAGTATCAAGCATATTTGCCTCATCTCCTCCATTCTCTCTGAGCTCCCTAAGCTTTAGTCCTGTACATATCTTGTTTGTGTCAGTCTAGTCTCAAGTCCGATCTCGCTTGTACATATCTCGCATTCTCGGTCGGTCTCCTTGCAGAAAGTGATCCAGTTTCAGATCCCAAATCCTGTGCTTCAGCAAGTTCCTTATGATGAAATCCTATTTTAGCAATTTGATCATCATCACATCTTTGGCCAATCAGATTCACACTTGACATCTCCATGGAAATGGGTCCTTGAGGATGTATTCTTCCTCTTGTTGACCTACATCCAATCATCTTTTTGGAAATGGGTTCTTGAGGATGTACCTTTCCTCTCATTGACCTAAATCTAGATAATCATCATCACTGGGTTCTTATAGGATGTATCCTTCCTCTTGACCTAATCTCAATCCATTCATCATCCCATATCGTTGATCTCTCTGGAAAAAAGAGTCTTGTAGTTGAATTTTTGATCTTGAAATTTGATTTTCGTTCTTGGTTATCATTCCTAATTCTTTTTGGTTGTTCTCCTCCTCAAGGTAGCCACAATTCTTTATATCATGGTATGCTGTGAATGGATGCACCTGGGATAGGGAACTTGATCTTGTTGTTTTCTTCTTGTGATTCAGTCGGATATGACCCTTGCATGTATGTAATCCGTTTGGGTTCGCATGCTACACTTGGGAAATGTCATTTTCTTGTGGGATTTTCCAGCATCATTTCCACCATGGCTCTTCTGGGACTCATGTGTGATGCTGGGGCAACCCCCATGTGTCTGTTGTATCAGTCCTCTACAACACCGGTGACAAGGCCTCGTGTTCCTAGTAACCTTGGCATGATATCTAGTGTTGCTATATCAAAATAAATGCTCAACTACATGGCAGTATTCCATCCCGAATTACCCCTCGCTCAAGCTTCAAGAAAAATCCCCCCATCCCCTCCCCAACAAAGCAATCAATCCCATCCCCAGCAAAACCATCCCTTCAAATCCCATCTCAAACCTAACCCTTTGTCCTTGATGCCAACCTGACTATCCCATCCCTCATTCTTCTATCCCCCCCTTCCTTTTTCTTCTATCCCGTCTCTCTTGATTGTCTCTTTTCGAGATGGCGTTAGGGCTTCGCCTTTTCTCCCTATTGCCCTCTTGAGGGGGCATCATCCTACTCATCCTATTCTAATTCTATCCTAATCTTCACTTTGGGGCAATTTCGTTGCCTACGTCCATATCTTTGCATCCTCTATTGTTTTAAATGTCTTCAAAATAGTGTTATTCTAACACTATGTCGAAGAGGGGAAAAATGTAGACACCTAAATCTGATTAACCTAATTCAATCATATTTAGTGCCTTCTGAGACATATCAGCTAAGTAATTAAGCATTACCTAATTGACCTATGTCATTCCCTAGCCCTAATTAATTCAATTAATTGGCTATAGTCCTGATTAATTATCAAAAGAAACCAATATCTTAATAATTTATTAAAACATCATTCCCCTATTATTGAATGAATATGTTATTTATGTAATTCAATTCATTAATATTCCCTTTAACCCCTAACCTAACCTATCTCAACCACCTAACCTTGAGTTCTAACTCAACCCAACCCCTTCACACATGATAACCTAACCAATCCCAACCACCTAACGCAGAGTTCAAACCAATCCCAACCTCTTCACCACTGCTAATCCTAATCCTAATCCTAATCCTATCCTAAACTCTCCCTAATGATTTCACATTCCTAATCTTTAGTTTAGGAATTCAATCCCTTCCCCAAAGTCAGCTTTCTCAAGCTCTTTCTTATCCCTTCATCCATGCCTCATTAGTGCTCTCATTAATGTTAGAATGATTTTAGAATAACTGAGATGGGAGGGGTGAATCAGTTATCCTTAGGTCTAGATGTAGCAAATAAAACTTTTTTATATTTCAGATCTACTCGGCAGCAGTAGCATATGTCAGCAACTTTAATCATACAGTTTACTGTCTATTGAAATTGCTTGTAGAAACATAATAGTAAAACAAACCATAAGCATTCACACAAATTGACACAAGTATTTAACATGGAAATCCAATATGGGAAAAAATACCAGTAACATGCTACCAAGTTTTCACTCTTCTGAAGTGAGCTCTGTGAGGAGCCAACCCTGTTAAAGGTTACAATAACACACTGTTAGGTGTGACCTGGTTAAATGATTTAATCACCCTGTCAGGAGTGGCCTTTTTAGAGGACTTAGAACATTCCACCTAAATGTCACCTTGTTAGAGGATTTATACAAATGACTGTTAGGTCAACCTTGTTAAAGGATTTTAACTAATACAATGGTTAGAAAGTAATCAACAGTTGTGATCTGATACATACAACTTACTATGCAAATTCAAATCCAATTACAACTCTGATGTTAACTTACTGGATAGCTGCATTGTCATTTCAACCTTCTGATCTGCTTGGAAATCTGTCAAGCAATCACACATGCAACTCTCTACTTCTGTATTCAACCTTGTCTGCTAGATCATGCTAAAAAATAAATCAACTATGCAATCCTCTTCCATACACACATGTACTTCCACATTCAACAACACACTCAACACACTCAATGAATAACCCATGAGGTTATCATATACCTCTCTGTCTAGGTCAGATAAATCTTTGCCTCTTAATCAAGATCGTAGATCTTAGGTTAGGTCAGATCCAACGGATCATTCCATCATTTACATTACATTTACTTCTCCAAAGTAGTCTCTAATTAAATCTTGAAACCATGCATTAATTACAGTTACCC
>MU226316.1:1085103-1120918 GCA_018584345.1 Thuja plicata
CCTGAATGTCACCTTGTTAGAGGATTTATACAAATGACTGTTAGGTCAACCTTGTTAAAGGATTTTAACTGGTACAATGGTTAGAAAGTAATCAACAGTTGTGATCTGATACATACAACTTACTTTGCAAATTTAGATCCAATTACATCTCGGATGTTGACTTACTGGATAGCCTACATTGTCATTTCAACCTTCTGATCTTCTTGGAAATCTGTCAAGTAATCACACATGCAACACTCTGCTTTTATATTCAACCTTCTCTGCTAGATCATGCCAAACAATAAATCAACTACGCAATCCTCTTACATACACACATGTACATCCACATTCAATAGCACATTCAGTAGCACACTCAACACACTCAATGAATAACACCTGAGGTTATCATATACCTCTCTGTCTAGGTCAGATAAATATTTTCTGCTTAATCAAGATCGTAGATCTTAGGTTAGGTCAGATCCAATGGATCATTCCATCATTTACATTACATTTACTTCTCCAAAGTAGTCTCTAATTAAATCTTGAAACCATTCATTAATTATGGTTACCCATACATTAAATGACGTGGATCAATCTTTAATTAACATTACATATCCCAATAAAATTAACTAAGTCGGCCAGAGATCTCAAATCTCATCATTAATCCAATTACTGTAAGTCGACCAACATCAATGTTTCCACTCGGCAATTTCACTAGTGCTCGGCATTGAGCAAATTTGCTCATCACAAAAAAATTTGCTCGACATAAGCAACTTTGCTCAGCACAAGCCAAACTTTCTCGGCACAAAACAGTCAGAAAAACTGTCTTTGAAAGATAAACAACTAATTACTTTGTCAGAGTGCCAACTGATCAAGTACCCTTTTATTTGCCTTAACTCAACCATTCACTTGGTCTTCTTGTCAAATTTTATTCATCTACAGTGGATATGGTACTCAAACAGATAACAATAGTCTCACCAGTTAAGGTTTGACAGCAATGACAAAATAATAATTGCTTGCATTGTCACTTTCCAACAATCAATGCCTCATAAATTCTCATTTACACCTAATTTTCATAGCTCACATTGTAAACTAAATTTGTCAACCCTAAACTAAACACAAAAATAACCCTTAACCAAGAACAATAAGGAGAACATACCAAAAATTAAGATCTAAAGACCCAAATTAAAGAAAACAAAAGAAAAAAGGAAGGAGCAAAGAGAAGAGAAAGAAAAGAAAAAAGTAGGGTTCCACTTGGTAAATCAATCAAGTGGGGTGTGAGTTGTGAGACATAACAAATAGCCCTGATGAAAGGGAGAAATGAAAAATGCATTTCTTCATAATCAAGCAATAGTTAAATTGACCTCACGTTAATAGATTCATCCTTAGTACCAAAAGACTAATAACTCAATGTATATAGGCCTTCAAGCTAGTCTTCATTATATGGTCTTCTTTTGTGTATAGTGTATTCATTAACTGGAATGTCAGACCGATACCATCCTGGGAGGACTTAAATCAAAAGATATGTATTTTAGCAATATCTTCTGAAATTTCTTGGGCATAGCTCTGCTGCTAGCCAAGCATCCATAGCCAAAAAAGGTTACCTCTAGTTCTCTCTTAGCCTTTCTCTACTAGAAATCAAGCATCCATAGCCTTGGTGGATATTGCTAGAGTCAACCCTTCCCCCAGTCATATGATGTTCTTAACTTTTGAGGGTGTTCCCTATTTTAGGCAATTGTCACCCTTTGATATTTCTGTTTTTTGAAAATCGGGGAATTTCTGGCAATTCACGAGGGGTTGAAAACCATATTTGGTTACATCAATAGATATGCTATATCATGTTTTGTCTTAATTATACCTAGAATTATACATGTCTTCCATCTCATCCATTATGTGTGTACATGTGATTTTGAAAGTCATGACAAAAACCAAACCCAAGGACCATTGGATAATAACCTTTCTTCTGGACGCCTTAACCAAGACCTCCAACATGAGACAATTCTTGTATCACTATGACTAAGAAATACCTTTTCCTTTCATTGAGAACTTAAATGGAGGCTTCACTAGATTGGGAAACAACCTCAAAGAAACTCACTTACCCCAAAACTAAAAAACAAAGAATAAAAGCACACCAACAAAACAAGGAATGAGAAACAAAAACTAACAACTGAAACATAAATAGAAACTAACACACACCAACCTAATTAAACCAAACTTAGACTATGCACAAAAAACTTAAAACAAAAAGCATATGAGTTGCTAATTAATTGATCTTTCATTATGTGCAGTAGCAATAACACACTCCATATAGTTCTAAGGAATGCAAACTCATCTTTGTACTCAGAAAAAAAATTTAGGCAAGTTTTGTTCAAATTTTGGGTACAAATTATACATAATTAAAAGTTTTGGCAACTCTTCATAATCATAATCAATCTACAAACATGTATTGTTACCCTTAATATCATATTCAAATTGAGAATTATCAAATTGCAAGGGATATTGGAAAGATACAACTTGATTTATTGAGTTCTCAACTATGGGTGTATGCCCATGCAATACAATTTCTTCTTTTAGAGGTCTTATATCATGGTACACCACTCCATTATCCTCAAGTACATGCATACCATAAGAAAACATATTTATTAGTGATGTACTATATCTATCACTACAACAAGGTTCAAGAGGGAAAGCATCAAGAATTTGATCCTTGTTATAATCATTGTTAGTCCTAAATAATAAATCACCATGTTTAACCTCATTAGAACTAACAATTTCATTCATAAAAAATGTCTTTTGAATTGTAAGAAGTATTAATATTATGAATCAAATCATTATTGTAGACACCCTAAAATGGACAGACTTGTGACTTTACATTAAAAACACTAATTTTCATCTATTAATTAATGGGTTTTTAATCATTAATTAATCATCTATTTCCTTCTAAATTCATTCTCCAAATCATCTAATCAAATCCCCCAAATTAATTAAATAATTAATTTTATTTAATTAATTAACCTTAATTGATTAATCTCCATTAATTACTTAAATTCAAATTCCTAAAGTTTAAATTCAAATATTTAAACTTATTAATTAATTTTTCTAAATAAATTAATTTCAATTAAATAAATTTAATTTCATTCAACAATTCAATTTTTAATCCAAAAAGAATTCAATTATCACACATGTTGAATACTTGAATTATAAAAATGAATTAAATATTCAATTAAATCCTTTCTTGGTGTTCAAAAAGACAACTCTTAATCAGATTTTTGATTACATGGGTTTCTCCACCCACCTCTTCAGTTCAAAAAGGTAACTCAAAATTACCTCTTCAGTTCTAAAGGTAGCTTAAAATTAGCTCTTCAGTTAACGAAACTCTATCTCCTCTCTCTAAGTTGGAGAGAGTTTACTGATGGCTTCTCTAGTTTCCTTTGATCTCAATTGTTCATCCTCCTATCTCTGGGATTGATCTCAACCGTTCGTATCATTCTCATTTTCTATATAATAAACCCTTCCTAACCATTTGAAGGATCCAGGATTTCAAGCTTACGTGCACCATTATTCTGTTAGATTGGTTCAAGCATCAAGCCATATTGCAATCACACACATTCAATATCATATTCTCGATGCTCCCAAGTCATAGACACTGCCCACACCAATACTGAGCATCACACAAACATCGTTTCAAAAGGAGTAGAGAGAGACAATAGAATATTCGAGCATTGTTGGTTGGCATTCATTTGTGTATCTCCTTTATTGATTGTTATTTTATTGATTCATAGTTTTTTTATTTAGTAGTTATTCTATTGATTTCCCCCATTGCAAATCGGTGCTACCAACCCCCTCGTAATTGAGAGGTACATATTTTGATCCATGCGTACATTTTGGTGAACTTGACGTGAATCAAACAACCCAAATATCACTTGTAGACGACAGACAAAACTTTTTGGCCATGGCCATACGGTTGAAGAATTATTTTTTCATTCTTTTCTCGATATACTTGTAATTTTGCAATTGCTGGTATTTTACCGCAATTGATGGAAGATTGCCGTAATCATTTGGTTTATTGCTGAAATCATTGTAAGGGTTTCACACCTATTTTATGTCATTATTCACAAGTCTATTTTCTTTCTCCGTGCCGCAATTGACTAATCTATGCTACAATCATCACCATTTTACCATAATCGCACAGAGTTTACCACAATTGACTGATCCATGCCGCAATTAACAGCGTTCTGCTGCAGTTAAAAGTGCTTAACCGCAATTGATAGAAGATTACTGTATCTGACAGAATATTGCCGCAGTCGATAGAAGAATACTGCAATTGACATAATTATTGGAAATCTAATTGAACATCACTATTTTTCTGTCATAATCTTATTATTTTCTCTGTTTCTATAGGATTGATCAATGATGAATAGCCAAAAAGGTAATTAGACGCATCCCGGGTGTTAGATCACTAAGAGCGTCCATAAGAAGGACCACAAATTATTGAACACAACAAAGAGCCATATTATCCATCACAGCAGAAGATCAAAGCGAAGCATATAACAAATATCTAGATTCGATCAAGTGTTTCTTAGCTAAGTACAAGTTCACAATTAGTCTTAGCGGTCTTAACGATTTCGGAGTTGTAGGTTATTCTACAATTCTTAATTAGACACTTTTTGTTACTGATCACGTTTGTTGACAGCTTGTGGTGAGGAGAAGTTTAACAAAGCAACTAAAATCAATTCATTTATCATTTAATGCTTAAAAAGAACATTACATGCAAACATTTTGAACCTCACATTTCCAAATTGGCGTTTAATTTAACGTGGAGGTTAAGAATTGAACAAAGGCAAACAAACATTTCAAATTTGGTGCATTAAAGCTGAATAAGAAATCATCACCTACTTTGGGCTTTAAAACTAAACACTTGTGCTTGTATGGGTGATTAGCTTAGTTTAAATTTCAATCTTTGGGGTTTAATCAATTAACCTTGTGTCTTGAGTCTTTGGTGTGCTTGCACAATCTGTTAGATTAAACACTTTTATACTTTTTAGAAAGGCCTGTCTAGGGAATGTGCTTCTTCCTCGGAGAATGACCTTAAATCGGTAATCCTTCTGATTGGTATATATACAAGATGCAAACCAAAGTTCCATTTTATATCTAGCCAAGCTTGGGCTAGGTATGTTGATGATAGTCTGGATTGGGTGAATTATCCCTAAGGAGCCAGCGTGGTCAACTAGGCTCTTAAGTGAGTCACACATGTACAAACTAATTGGATAGACGCCATGGACCCTACTACAACTTTGCTAAAATAGAGACCAAACTAATTCACCTCTGAACAGATACCTTATTATAGTGCAAGGTGTTGCAAAATTCCCCCCAAGATTCCTAACATATGTGTTCCAGGGTATTGTGGTAGTGAAAGAGATCTTCACTAGCACGACAATAATATCTGGCAATGACAAAATCATGGGCGCCTACATCGTGGACCTTCGTATCCTAGTAGTGTGACACTTGCTGTGTGAGCTAATGAACATTCAAGAATTGGGCCTATAACATTATATTTGACAACCAAATTTGCCTTAGATTAATCTATTTGTCCTTGTGTCAAAACCCATGCTAGATTACAAAACACATTTTCCATTGTGCTTATTCTTTGATTAGTCTCCAAAATGAAAAATAAACATCAAAACTATCAAAACGAGTCCAACGTGTTAAAGTCTAGGGTGTCAACATAAAAACGTGTTCTGCAAATCAAAAGCCTTATTCCTGAAAATCAATTTTATCAGACAGTGAAGCCAATTTGAAGTCTTTTTTAGACTGTCTCCCCTTTTCTGCAATTGCCTGCATTCTACCGCAATTGATAGAATCCTATTGCAATCATCCCATTCATTGCCACAGTTGACCTATTTATTACCGCAATCGATGATAGATTACCACAATCAACCTGTCACTTTACCGCAGTTGGTGGAGTTTTTTCACACTTAAGCAGAGACTTCAAAGCACCTATTTTACCTAAAAACCTTGAAATCCTCCTCATTCTATGTAAAAGATCAATGTCTATCCCAGAAAAATGTGAAGAACATTGTGTGAATATCTAAACTTTAAAGATCATCCATTCTTTGAAAGCACGATTATTGTGCAAGCATTATTAGCTCAAAAGTTCAGACTCAAAATATCTTGATCTTGTTATCTCAAAATCATCATATCTCTATTAGTGACTTTGTCCCAGGAAATAGTCAAGAATCATATCCTTATATCACCAAGTCTTTGAGATCAACATAAATCAACATCTATCCTTAGAATTACCCTTGTCCAAACATAACTCAGACTCTCCTAGAAAGGTTATCCTTTTCTATTTGCTTTAGATCACTTGTTTTAGTCACAAAATCTAGACAACACTATGTCTTACACACCCTATGGAGGGAATTACACTAGGTCGAAGGATAAAACTAAACCTGATGAGTCTTATGTCAACTAGCTCCCCTTTGGGAACAAGAGTGAGAGGACAACCCTTTCAGAAATACTAGTCCTGCTCTTTTTATTGAGAATCCCCATAGACCAACAATGTTCCATGATGTCACAGAGGAGGAGCTCGAAGACATAGATCAAAATTCCTATTCCGCACAAGTTGTTGACATTGTTGTAGAGAGGAATCTTGAACGTTTCTTAGCCATGTTGATTAAGAAAGGAGTCAAACACCCTGCTAAATTCAATGAGTGAACCATATGGATCGAGAACCCTCTCATAGGTCTAAACACTGCTCGACCCTCTCAAAAAAAACCTATAATATCCCAAATATTTCCATCTTTGACAACAACAACATCAACGCAGACTATGTCCATGATGACATTAATTTCCATTAGTATGCAAACTACACTTTTGATAAGCTTACACCGAAAGACAGGACATGAGAAAATCGAAGATGACTAAGTGCAAAGAGAACCGATGACAAAAGTTAGTGTGTAAAAAAAAATTGAAAAGATAGAAAGATAAAGTGGAACCTTATAGAGGAACCTGATATTAAAGTTACAATGCAGACCAGCAAGACAGATACAATGCAACCGACAGAACAAAACTGAAGGACAGTCAAGCATGACCAATAGACAGAACCAAAAGTTAGTTGTAGCTCGCAAAAAGTGGATCTGATTTCCACGTCAGATAAAGAAAGTGTATTTTATTTATAGGATATTTAATTATTTTAAATCCATTTATTTAGGGACAAGATACATGAATGTAAGTGCTTTAGTCGGTCTAACTGATTTAAAACACATAGACTAGAAGATCTAGGTATAAGTTGTAAACCTAAGTTTAGAGCTAACATTATTTCTATCAAAACTCAATGAAGTCAATCCATCTATAAATAGATGATGCAATCATTCATTACAATGGATGAAGATATGATGTGAAGAGAGAGGAGAACATGGATGAATCAAATGAGTGCATCAATGGATTAGAATGAGAGTTTCAAGAAAAAGAACAATGAAAGGTGAATTTGGTTAACAAGAACCAAGAATAGAGCATACCGAGAATTAGAGGTATTATTCAATCACAGTTAAAGTGATAATATTTTTATATGAGATAAATAGGATCTGTATCAACAATAGGAGATTGGATTTACCAGGTCAATTTGTAAATTTCTATCATTCTAACAAGTGGAGCAAAGTGTAAAATTCATTTCAAGGAAGGTGGATTTAACCATCCAACAACAAATCTCTTAACTGAGTGCACACTCAATAGTGTTGCTAAAGTTCTTAATAGAGTAGAATTTAATAGGTCTCCAGCGATACTCCTAACAGGGTAGATCATCATAAATAATCAAATTGTAAGCCTTAACCGGCCCCTTCCAATGTGCAGATAGTGAAGATTCTGTGGGTGCCATCCCCACCATAGTTTTTACTTCCTCACAGAAGTTTTCTGCGATATCATATCTTGTTTTATGTGTCAAATTACTTTCATGAATGTTCACATGCATGTTAATGTTATGATTAAATATAACTCACATCAAGATAGTATAAATTAGATTGAATGGATATACAATTGATTACAAAGGTTAATTGATAAAAGGGATATAAAAGTTTTAGAGGTACTGATTCACCCCTCCCCTCTCAATACATCCTTTCGATTAATCCCAAAAATTGGTATCAGAGCTAAGTCTCTTCTTGGAAAGCTTAAAGGCTTAAGAAGAAATATCATACAATGGAGAAGTACATACTATTGATGAGACTTTGTGACTGGTCTCATCAATAGATGTAAGTTGTCACTAGGTATAGGGGTACCAGCCAACTTTGCTTGTAAAGGTTGTCTGGGGAATAAATTCTTTGAGCCTTCAAGCACCTGAATCTCGGTTCTCAACGGTGTGGGAGCTAAGTTGGGTGTGTGACTATTTTGTTCGAGGGGATAGCTGGTTTTTCTTGGCTCATCTTCTCCAGGGATTTTTTTAGGTTGGGGTTTCCTACAAACATTTGGATTATCAAACAAACTTAAAAAGATATGCCAGGGTTAGAGTGTATCCATTCTACTTATAATTATGCAAATACATTTAAAACATCAACCATGCTCTAATGAATGGTACTAAATACTAAACATATATAGAACCAGTGATTTATACATGTTCAATAGAAAGGGGAAAGAGGTCATTAATCTACTTAAAAATTAGAGCAAAGGACATCAGAAACATACAACACAAAAGAGTATTAACTCAGAGATCAAGACGCCAACAACATCATTGAGAGAATCCTTCCTTCTTTATTAACAGTTTTTCAGTAGCACTGGTGTGTACATCAACAGCTCCAAGAGAGAATCTATCTACCAAGAATTAATAAGAACTACTAAGCATTGAGCTCTTCAACTACAAGAAATGAAATTCTAAAATGCTATTACTGTGGACTTCAAAATCATCAATTTTGCCGACCCTCAAAATGAGGTCAAACTTTTTATTTATACACATACTTTCCCTAAAGTTAACCTATTCTAACTTTACACTCAACAATAAAATATAATTTTTGGTGGTTGGTACTACCTGCACCACTTTAAAAATACCTCAAAAAGAGAAAAGGTCTAACATGTCAGAAGAATAAGACAAGAAAAGAGGTATGGAAGAATCAACCTTGAGAAGAGTGCTGGAGGGAGAAGAGAAGAAATATGATCTCTCCAGAGTTTGAGGCTACATGCCTCATCAATGCAATATGAGGATCACTGTCTTCAATGCGCCAGGTAGTTAATGCTGGAGTGGCACCTTGGGAAGACCATCTATTAGAACCATCCCTCTAGCTGACACACTCTATCAGGATCACCTACTTTCTGACCCCGTTATTAATTGGTGGATAATGATCGATTGGCTATGGGGACCTAAACACAGGCCATCAAAAGAATACAAAACTATTGGATCTGGGACTCTGGGATCTGGGAGCTTACGCTCAAAGAATAATGAATGTAAAAGAATGTACCCTGCTAGTGATAATCTCTAGAATTTGGAGAACCTTATTGCTCCTTGTTATTCTTGACTGTTTACTGAAGCTGGGTGATGCCATCTTCATCTATGTCCTTAATACTATTCTACCGGTTGTGGACAGCTTCAAAATTCTCCTCAACTTCTCCAACCCCATTCCTAGATTAATCTACTAATTTTACGGTGTCATGAGCCCAAAGCATCATCTAAGATATTCTTGATAGCTTTCCTCCATGGAAGTCCCTGGCAGACTGATACAGGGACTCCATCAGCTCATCATACTTACTGAGGACATAGTCCTCTGGGGCGCACATTTTGGTGGTGAAGGGGTCAACTTGTGACACCCTTACAACAAATGATTTAAATAGGCCCAAAGGATACTAGATCATAGTTAATTTCTCTCTTAGGGACTTAACCAGTTGCTTACATACCTTGATCTTGAGGCCAAATCTAGAGTACTGGGACCAAAGGGACTCAAATGATTCCTCCCCCAAAATTCCCATCTTTGTGATGGCCTCTTCCCTAGAGTTGATGAATTCATCTAACCCAGTCTTCCATCCTTCGTATTTCTCTAAGTCTCCCTTCCATAGGACAGTGGAGATGTTCACTTGATTCAGGAGATTGTTGATCTGGTAAAGATCCAGGAGTAACACAACTAAAAATTTCCTTACAACCGTTATTTGCTCGGTGACCCACCCGTCCACATCCTGGGCTTTCTTCTTCATGGCCTATAGAGTATCCATGTCACCTTGTATGAGGGGTAGTCCAGAGGTGGAAGCTTCTAGATGTATCTTGGCCAGGGGCTGCATAAATTCTGTTAGAAGTTTGAGGATATTCTCATTCTTTTCTCTTTCCTCCTTCAAATTCTAGGCCTGTTTATCATACCGGGCCTCCACTGCCCAGGTTGCCTTCATAGGATGTCTAATTCTCCCTTATTATATCTCCTCTATAGAGGCACTTATGTGATTGTATAATCTTTGGCCCTTACTGCGACCACATCTATATCTAGGGGAGGTGTTGCAATTGTTGCAACTGTGCTTCCTTCTGGACTAGTCCGGAGGGTATGGACTGTCTGGGCCTTTGTAGGCTTCCTAGCCTCTACATTTCGGGCCATCATTTTGGCTAGGGAGAGTGGAACACTTGTTTCTGCCACCAGGGCCTTCCTCTTTCTGGATTCCACCAGCCATTGTGGCAGCTAGGGAGGTTTTTTTTTCAAGGCCTAGGTGTTGGGACTCCCTTTAGTGTCCAATGATGCATTCTTAGTATCTACAATGTCATCAGGATCTTTCTCCCTTTCCTATTCCTATTCTTGTTCTTATTCTCTGGGGGCCTTAGTGTCTTCTGCCCTATTGGCATCCTTACTTGTGATGTCTGGGATATCCTCTCTGTCGGTATCAGCATCACCTATATCATGGGGGATTTCCCCGTCCTTCTTAGCATTGGGTGAATCAACATTCATATCCTCGAGATTCTCCCCTCATCCTGCCATTATTGTTGTTCTTCTTCATTGTCATTCACCAGGATATCCTTCTCCATCAGAACATCTTCTAGAGGTGGTAGAAGTATTTGGTCAAGGTTTAGCATTTGGGCCGCTGTGATCACCTCATCGAATGCACTCTGGGGTACTTGGTCACCCAGAGTAACCAAAGGCATCTGGAGCATGACGATTGGGGGTACGATTTATCCCATGGGTCTAGTTTCCCTAGTTGTCAGTTTCTTGTCTATTGTTTTCCTTGGTTCTATCTCATTCTCCTAGACCAATGTTTCCTCCCGCTTGGGCTCCATTTGTGCTTCTTCCTAGACTTCTTGCTCTGCGAAAAATTCTTTCTCTAGGACTTTTTTTTTGGTGGGGATCTCTTCCTTTTCTTAGGCAGCAATTTATTCCACCACTTGGTCTATTTACCCATGCAGGTTCATAAGCTCATCCATCCCGAAGATGTCATCAAAATCATCATGTGGGGGAGAGACCTCTATTATATCATCCAGTTCAGGAGAATCTAAACTGACCTCTACTGGGGGAATGATGGGCATGTTGGGGCCTGTGTCTACGCTTGGGGTAGGGTTTACCTTCTACTTCTTCTTTCTTTGTAGTGGGGCCCAAAAATGTAGAATATATGTAGACTCCACCTTGGAAAATGTCTGCCTGCTTATTAGTGTTGCCAATGAAGGGGATCCCATCAGGCAGGCCGATCCCACTAGAGTTGCGATGAGGCCACAGGAAAGCTAGGAACTTATCTTCTGGCTTGTCAGCCTTGATGCATCCATCTGCTCTTGAATTTGTGCCATCATAGGGAGTGGACCTTTAGGAGGCACTTGGGCTGGGGTACTTTCTTTCTCCTTCCCCTTGCTTTTGCTAGGTCCTGTGGCTCTGGAGGTTGAAGTAGACCTCCGCACAATTGGGCCTTTCTGAGTGCTCCTTGGATACACCTGGTCAAAATATTTATGACTATTATCTATAATGGGGTGGCATACCACCTCAATTTTTAAGTTCTCCAGGGTGCCCCAATCCACCGGAGGGAGATCTAACTTATCGATCCCTTGTTCTTTGTACAATGGGTTCTCAAGAGGCCCATCATCTATAAAACCCTTCGGGAAACCCCAAATGTTAAGGGATTTCATCAAGCCTTTGGACATCCATGAATGCTAGCGGGCCCGGAGATCAAAGCTATCCTAGCAATCCGCCTAAAAATCTTTAATATCAACTCTATGTGGTGGGGATGCCCGGGGAAGTGTCATTGCTATCTTGCCCAGCAGATCAAAATTGCTTCTGGTGTGGTGGAATTCTGCCAGTCCTAGACTCTTCAGTTCATTGTCGGCCTCCTTGGCCACTGCGAGGCTACAAGAATAGTTCCCACAAGAGATTGGGAATGGGATGTTAGTAACCTTCTTCACTATGAAGAGGGCATGCAGCTCTAGAATCTATCTGGAGTACTCCAAAAGAATGATTCTATCCCCACAATATCTAGGGAGTAGGTAGGGTTTCTTGGAGAAGCCAGTCACCCAAATGTATGTATGCTACTAGAATTGAATGAAGTAATTGTCATAAGTACTCACTAGGTTCATCACCTCTTGTGACAACTGGTACCTAGTGTCTAGAGTAAGTGTCAAAATGTAATGGTAAATGAACACGTTGTTTACCAAACAAAAATTAGGGAAGCTAAGTTCCCACTAGACCTGGGGATAATTATCCCATGGCACCAATTGGCTGGGCCCGTTCCCAAGAATTCCCACTGTCTGCAAACCCTAAAAAATAGGTCTCTATTGGGCTAGTTCCCACAGTACATAAGATATCATGTAGAACTTTGAAGTTTGAAGGACGCTCTTTAGCTGCGTGTCTACATGGTTGGCGATGATAGCTTCCCAGTTGAAGGTATGACTATGGGTGGTGATGCAGTAGAGAAAGTAATGCATCCATGCCAAGAATTATCAGGCATGGAGCTCTCTAAAGATCCTGCATAGAAATACAATCCCCACCTGAATACATTCTTTAAAGTCCTCGCGAGGAATCTCCAGCTTCATCTTTTTATAGTCCCTTCTCAGGGACTTCAGCCAGTGAGTGTTGAGATGTAGCCAGGAGATAAGGGAAGCTTCCCTAAACTCCTTCAATGACACCGATTGGGAGAGAAAAATGGATCCCTTTAATTGGGGGATCCCCAGCCCTGAAGAAAAAGTAGCCGCATCTAGATTAATGATGGGTGCCAGATAGTGTATTGGCCAAGGATCGAAGAGCAAAAAAACCCGGGTGGGGGCATTGTAGAGCATCACTAGTTGGAGTATCAACTCCGGTGCTTTCACCGAGTAGGGAAAAATTGCAGCTTTGATAATTTTGGAGGTAGCCATGTATTTGGCTATATCATCTCCAGCGGTCCTTTGTTGTTATATGGCTTGGACCAAGCCCTGCATTTTAGCCCATAGTCTAGGCTCTGTGTCTATTATTTCCTGTAACTTGGAGTCCACCTTGGACCCCATGAGAACACCCTCCCTTAGGTATTTGGAGGTTAGTGGTAGTTTAGCTAGCATCTTTTTGGCCTTAGTTTTCATGGCCTCCTGAGTGAAGGTACTTGCCAGCTCCAGGCTATCAGGAGGAGTGATCACTTCAGACATTTTGATCAGACTATCTGCAACCTGCAAGACCGGAGAACTTTTAACACATAATATGATAAAAACAATAATATTTTAGGGACTCGGAGGAATTCACCACCATTTCACACCTTCCCAAAAGTATTAGCATGCATCAAAATCCCAAAATATTAAAGTTAACAAGGATTGGATTCTAAACACCCGGGGGCTCTGGGGTATTAGTTTAGGTGAAAAAAATGTAATGAAGACCCAGGGGATTCTCAACACCTAGAGTTCAGAAAAGATATCCATTGTCGATGTGACTGACAACAAGCTATATTTGGTTGATATGGGTCATCACGTAGCCACGCAACAAGTAGTGTAAAGGCTCTTAATGGAGATAACTAGGCTGACATGGGGGAAGTAAATGCCAGATGAGATAGGATTTAAATACTCATTCATGCGAAATTAATCCCACCAATAAGGCAACTTTATAGAGGAGAGAGAAAGCTACCATGGCTCGAACAGGTGAGGTGCTGAGTTCAAACTGTAGCGAATACCTCTCTGACAAGCTTGAAAATTTGGCCTGGATGCGAGGGAGCATGATGAGCTCATAAAAAATGGAAGGATATACATAGAATACACACATTTATAAAGGGCTGAAGCACGGTGAGGGCTAAAGCACAACTCACATGCCAACCAAAAATAAGCATACATACATCTATTTATAGAAAGCTACACAATGTACAAAATATATAGATGTTACATTAAACTAAAAATGCACAGAGGGTAGACAACCCTCTAGCATAGCCATCCCACCAACGGGAGGCAAAATTAGAAATGAAACTAGAAACAGAAAAGCCAATACAAAGACGTGGAAAAAACAAAACTAGAATACAAACAAACAAGGAAAAAAATAGAGAGGAGAGCCGAAGGACCTACCTGGAAACGTGGGGAATGTGGAGGAATCGAGCATGGGAGGCACTTTGCAAATGGTTCACCTTCGAATGACCATGACCCAACATTGTTAATTGTTTTTGATTAATCGCTAAACATAGAGAGAAAAACACTATTTGATCGCCTTAATCGCCTTTGAATCACTCTAATTGCTCTGAGTGTTTTGATCACAACAAGTGTGAAAGTGATAGGTAAATCATATTTATACACTTAGGGTAAAAACACATTACTTTCCCTCTACAAACTCTAGAACAGGAAAACCTCCAGACTCCGGGCCTGGGGATTCCATGTAGCCACACCTTCTCACAAGAAGACATGATGGTAGAGAATCTCAGAGTTTGGGATCTGGTCAACTCAAGACAAACACACTCCAGGACCGGGTCTCAAAGGTAAAAGGAGACAAGAAGAAAAAGAAAAAAACTCTCACAGAAGCAAATCCCAGAGGGAAACAAATTAAATAGAGAGAAGGAAAGGAAAAACAAAAGAAAAAAGGGGGACCCAAAATTTTGCCCACAAAATGTAGGGATGGGTATGTAGAGCATAAAAAATGGAGACCTTCTGGGTTGAATGCCTTAGTGCATTCGAGAAATTTAGAATCTCTGGTTAGAAAAACTTAGAACTCATCTTTACCTGGAGTGTTCTGCTTGCAAAGTGTGAGGTATCTGAAAAAATCAGACTCATTACTGATTCAATCTTTCAGCTTGTCATCAGCTGTGAGATGTGTGCTTTAAAGGAAAGTCAAGCCAATGAATTTCAAGAGGAGTAGAGAGGAGGCACTGAATAAATTGGACCAAATTCATCCTATCTTGCACATTCCCCTGGATACCAGAGTTCTCTATTCTTCAGTTCCTTTCTTTTCTTTCTTTTCTAGATGGGAAGGCGGTAGTTCTTTCACCATGAACCTTAAGCCTAGCTAATTCTAATGGTGGTACTTCTTTCACGTTTCCATCCACTTTTAAATTTCTAAATAGGAGAGAACATTCTGGACCCAGGATATTTTAATAATTTTTAGACTTGGTCAACAACCAATGCAACCTATCTATCCTCAAGGTGTCTGATTACTTGTCTCTTAGTTTTTCTGTTAACTGATGTCCAGACTGTCAAGATGTGAATCTGATGAAGATTTCCCATAACCTTTTAATATACTTACAAACAACTCTGGAGTGTGGACAACTTCCACCATGCTAACAATATATTCCAAACTACCCAAAATGTGCAAGGTACCATTCTAAGGGCTAGATGCTATGCAAAGCATACCTATTTACAAAAATAAGGCAACACATTGGGAACCCGGGAAATAAAATGAAACAAAGAAAATAAAAAATGACAGTAATCAAGGAAAGGAAAAGGTGATCCCAGAGGATGGCCAACAAACTATTTACAAGGATGGGGCACTCCAAGCGGAGCACCGAGAAAGATATTTACAAGTAAGGATTTTACATATGATACAACTCCTGACAAACTCATCACCTACCTTATTCAAAGTAGTGCTTGAGAAACTGTCCATTGATAGGTAATGGGATAGCTTCTCCGGTCATGGTACTGAGGTGATAAGTATTTGCCCTGCAAATCTCCGATATCAAATATGGTCCGAGCCAGAGCCGCTAAAACTTAGTGTGCTTTCCCTTCTTTTCCTGGGCCTTGTCCCACAGAAGGACCAGGTCCAAAATTTGAAAGGCCTTATACTGGGCTCTTTGGTAAAACCATCATTTTACTACTACTTAGTGACATGTGAAGTGTTCAAGGGTTGCATCTCTTTTCTCCTCCATTCTTACCAGGTTTAGAAGCTGGATTTCCACAATGTTGTCCCGGTTGCTGAATTCTTGCATGAACTATAGTGCCAGGATTTGTAAGTTGATAGGGAATACTAGATTTTGGCCATAAACCAGATGAAATGGGACTATCCCCAGAGCTTACTTTATTCTGATACAATCCACCCAGAGGGAAAACCTAAGATTCTAATGCCAGTCCCGGGGGTTTTGTTCTAACAGATGTTTCATCACCTCAAGTAGATTTTTGTTGGTAGATTTAGCCGCACCATTACCCTGGGGGTAATAGTTGCTCGAGAAATTTAGGGTGATATTTCTCTCATAGGTCCATTTGATTTATTCTTCTAAAGAAAACACCAGACCATTGTCACACACTATAGAAAATGGCATTCTAAAATGAGTGACTATGTTTTCTTCCAGGAATTTAATAACTTTATCTGTAATGTTTCTTTTGCAAGGAATCACTTCAAACCACCAGGTGCAATAATTAGTAGCATTCAAAATGTAGAAATGGTTGGAAGATGAGTTGGGGTTGATTTCCTTGATAAAATCAAATTCCCATTAGGTGAAGGGTCTAGCTTCGAAGATCGGCTGCAAAGGCACGGCTGGGTTTCGCTCACAATATGTTGCCATTTGGAAAGTATGACACTTTATAATGTGAGTGTAGACATCCTTAAAGATGTAGGCCCAATAGTATCTAGCCTAGGGTATCTAACAAGTAGTGGCATTAGCTGAGCCATGCCCAGTTCCAAACTACCCATGAAATTCTTCAATCATTTTCGTAGCTTGGTCCCTATCTATGCACCAGAGGTACATTCCCTTATAATTCCTACAGAAAAGCATTCCATTTTTATCATGAAGTGTGCACTTTTCATTCATAGGGCATGATGTTTGTTTGGGGGTAGCCCCTCCAAGAATCTTTTATTCAACAATAAGTATACTAGGTTGGTATACCACAGATCTTGAGTGATGGACTCCATTGTGTAAGTTTGGCATTCAATGTCTAGAATTCCTTCTCCAATCGCTCTACATAGTCCCTGGCCTCAAACTATCTTCATGGGTTACATTTCCAAATTATAATCTTGGAGGATGGCCATCCATTTCCCCCATCATTCACCCAATTCACTCTATAGGAGTAGAGACTTAACACCCTGGTCCAGGATGATAGCGTGCACTTTTCTCCAAAGAATATAATGCCAGAATTTCTTTACAACGCAGACAAGAGCAAAGGCCTGCTTTTCCAAAGATGAATATTGGAATTTGGCATTCTTAAAGGGGGAACTCATAAAATCTATTGGTTTTTCTTCCCCTTTGAATTTCTGGGTCAAAAATAGGATGACAAAATACGGTGAAGAAAATGAGTATATGTGAAATGGGAGGGAATAGTCTGGACTAGCCAAGACTGGCGCCTCCATAATCATTTGCTTAATCTGGGTGAATTCCCAATTTTCTTTAGGAATCCACTCAATCTTTTTGTCTTTCTTCATCATATCATTGAGTGGCTTTACTATCTTGGCGAATCTAGTGATGAACCACCAGACAAATTTTATCTTTTCGAAGAAAGATCTCATTTCTTTCTTGCTATCGGGCATCTATAAGTTCAGCAATGCCTGAACTCTCTTAGGGGCAATGGATATATCCTTCTTGGAGATGATATGACTGAGAAGATTCCCTTCAATGACCCTAAATATGGTTGAGGAATATTCCATACCGGTGACATCTCTCACAAATTTGGGCAAGCTGGGCGGAATGATCATGCCTGTCCCAGGAAAAGATGTGGTCAAATCATCCATGTAGATGATTATACACCGGTTTACTAGGCCTTTGAATGCAATGTCCATAGAATTTTAAAATTTGGCACCTGCATTAATAAAGAAAAGGGTATCCTCTGGTATGAAAAAATTCCCCACTTGGTGGTGAATGACATTTTGTCTCTATCTTTGTACTTAACCATGACCTGGTTATACCTGGAGTACCCATCTAGGAAGGACATCATTTGAGATCCATTCATGATTTGCAATACCTCATCCAATGAGGGGAGAGGGTGATTATCCTTCTTAGATGCCTTGTTTAAATTGTGAAAATCTATGCAAAGGTGGATCTCACCACTTTTCTTTCTCACAGGGATGAGGTTGGAAACCCAAGTAGTGTGCCAGATAGGAAAGATAATCTGGGCTGACAATAGTTTTTGAACCTCCTGATGAATTAGAGGCTCAATTAGTGGGTTTACTAACATTTTCTTTTGCCAAAAGGGCTTAGCATCTGGCTTCAGTGGGATGGTATGGGCCATGATGGATGTGTCATAGGTTTTCAAATCCTCATACCCCCACGCAATTACATCAATGTATTCTCAGAGAACCACAAGAATCTTCTCCTTCTCTGTCGGGGAGCAGGAGGTTCCAGTATGCACAAATTTTTCTTCACTGGCCTGGCCGATGTTGACCTTTTCAAATTTTCCTTCCTTAGAGGAGGATGATATCTTCTCCTAGCCTAGAGGGTCTAAGTCAAAGATACGTTCTAGCACTACCATCCCCTTAGGGATGGTTTTGGTTGGTAAGTCTATGATCCTATCATCTTCTTCACCCTGCCCAGTATCTTCATGATCTCTTTCTTCCACTATCTCATCCTCGAAAATACCAACATTGTCCATGAAGGCTAGGATATGTTGATCATCCTCAAAGACCTGAAAGTGGGTGACATTGTCTAGAATGGATGAGGTGGGGACCATCTCAACAAAGAACTTCAGAGCTGGGAGCCAGCATTGGTTCAAGGGTGCTGGAGGATATGGCAAGGGCATCCAGAACATAGTTTATTTTCTGGGGAATGAGTTCAATGACAAGGCATTAAAATATTTGATGAGGCTCCATGCTTGGTTGTGGTATGTAGCCATCCTTTTGTCGTGACAAGTGTATTGGCTCCAGACCTGCTTAACGATCAACTCTGAATCACTCATTTCTTGGAGGTGGGTGATTCCTTTTCTCAGTGTGAATAGGAGTCCAAGGACCAAGGCCTCATACTCTGTGACATTGTTTGTGAAGTTAAACTATAGCCTATAAGATGTGAGGAAGAATTTCCCTCATGACTTGATCAATTCCACTTCAGCCCCATAGCCTTGTTTAGACCGAGACCCATCAAACTTTAGGGTCCACAAGTCATTCCTCATTTTATGGGGTTGGGAAGGTGAAGTGACATTTGGATTGATTTTGGGAAGGTTGGGAGGAGTTTCCTCCAGCTCTGATGGTGCATGGGTGAGGTTTACCTCCTGAGAGGCATGTGGTTGGGGAGCCTAGACAAGCGGCACCATAAGAGAACCACCAGAATGATCACTGAGTCCAGGTGAATCCACTTTGTGTTCTTTCTCCCAGAGGGCGTTGATGTGATGGGTAGCAGTAGTGATGCAAGGCTCACACTCTAGTTTAGAATGTTTTTGATAATCCACCCAGCACCACATGCCAGACAAGAGTGTAGTAGGAGTTGTTGTGATACCTTGTGAGTTAACCTCACCTCTTAGTTTTTCATCCAAGTCCTAAATTCTCTAAGAAACTATGGGATCCTCCCTGATGGTGAAATCAAATGTGAGGATCTTGAGGGGTCAGTACACCACGGGGGAAGTCTCAAAGAAGAGGACTTCATTCACCCTCCCAAATTCAGTAAGGGCCTGCTTCATCCTGGGCTCACTTTCTACCTGGATCTGGTTAGACTGCCCCTCCCAAGGGAGCCACAAGTGGGAGAAGTTAGTGGAGAAATACCCATTAAGGGCCTTGGACCAATTCTGACTTAATAACATCCCATAAGTCTTGGGGATGTCCACCACTTGGATGTCTACTATGTTTGATATCCGGGGGTCTTGGATGAGCTAAATTTGGATGTTCTTCAGCTCACCTACCATTTTTAAAGTAGTTTTGTCCAGTTGGACTACTGCACCTTTGGATGGAGTTGGATGGAGTCCAAGCTTCTGACATATTGATAAAGGCATGATGTTGCCTGAAGCACCAAAATCTACCAAGAAATTATGTAGGTTATTCCATTGTATGTTTAAGTGTACTAGGAAGGGAGGATCCTCTATGTTTCCTTAGAAGACAACTGTGTTGGCATTGTCAAAACTGATAGTCTTGGGTGGGTGACTGACAGCTTTTGGGTTTCTCAAGAGCTTTAGAAGAGCCTTCCTCTACTCAGGATAGTTTAGCAAAACCTCCATCAAGGTCATGGAGGTGGTGGTTCTCTCTAATGCCTTAGTGATGTCAAACCTCCCCCCGGGTATTGTTGGCTTTCCTCAGTAGGGTCCTTGGCTTGGTTAGAGATAGATCCTTTTGGTGGGAAGGAGTGATCAGTCTTGTTGTCTTGGGGAGGGGTATCTTTGGGTGGTGTAGGCATGCATAATCATGCTTTACCAGCCTAACTTTGAGTGTTGTAAGGAGCCCTTGGGTTAGTGAAAGAATTAGCCTCAAAGGTCAGGATAGATTCATCAAAGAACCCCTGTAATTCGGGTTCTTCTTTGTCTTCCTGGTCTGTCCCAAAAAAGATGTTCTCATAGGTGAAGACACCATGAGTGGGCTCTTGCACTGATGTTTTTGGGGGAGTAGGATTGATAGGTTGATATCTATCCAACTAAGAGATCATGGCCATCGCTGGGGTACCCATTGCCTGATTGGGGTTGTATCCCCCAATATAAGAAGTTTCGTTGGGTATCATGTTGAAAGGTGTGCTCTGCCCAATCCCACCAGGAGCTTTGTTCAAATCATGAGACAACTCCAAGGCTAGGTTGTAAACCTTCACCAGAGTATCTCGGTCATTGGGGGTGAAGGTTCTCCATAGGAGAGTGGCAACAAAAGGGTCCATTGTGTTAAGGTATGTCTAGATGGTTACATCAGCGGATGGGATGAAGGGGCCCGTACATCACTTCAAGGCTCATTGGAACCGATGGTTAAATGCTATAAGGGGTTCGTTTGATTTCTTCCTAATGGACATAAACTAGCTGTGGGACCATGCTAGGTCTACATGTACGTGGAAGACTGCCAGGAAGGTGTCTTCCATATCTTTCCAACTATTGATGGAGTTGGCTGGCATGTTGAGGTACCAGTTTAACTCGTTCTATCCCAAGGATAGAGGGAACATCTAGGTCACAACATCTTGATATAGAATCTGGTGTTGGTTCATGGCATCTTTGTATGCCTATAGATTCTCTTCTACAATTCGTGAGCTTAGATGTTATTATTAGGGCCATATATTCTCCAGATGCGGAGGGAGATCATTGGTAGCACTAGGAAACTGCCCCATTGGGGACCCAATGTTACCAAAGTATGTAGCCATCAAGGGTGTTGGATTTTGACTAGGTGGAGCATTGGTCCCCAGGATTTTCTGGGAGACTTGAGTGTTCTGAGGTATAGTAGATCCCCATACAATGTTGGCTGGCTGCTTGGTTTATGGGGTCTGCTTCTTTCGAGCAGGAGGCTCAAGTTCAACAAACCTTTTGGGATTGGGGGCTGATCTAAGGAATCTTTTGAATCATGTAGGTGAAATTGATCCAATCCCACTAAAGGTTTGATTCTTAAAACTATGGCTTGGGGAACCCTCAGGTGGTGTAAAGTCTAAATCCTCTGAAGGGGACGAGCTCATTCCCTCCTTCTAGTGCCAGTTTCTGTTGATGAGACTTTGTGACCGATCTCATCAACAAATTTAAGTTGTCACTGGGTATAGGGGTACCAGCCAACCTTTCTTGTAAAGGTTGTCTAGGGAATAAATTCTCTAAGCCTTCATGCACCTAAGTGTTAGGTCTTGATGGTGCGGGAGCTAGGTTGGGTGTGTGACTATTTTGTTCAGGGGGATAGCTGGTTTTTCTTGTCTCATCTTCTCTGGGGATTTTGTTAGGCTGGAGTTTCCTATAAGAATTTGGATTATCAAACAAACTTCAAAAGATATGCCAGGGTTAGAGTGTATCCATTATACTTATAGTTATACAAATACATTTAAAACATCAACCATGCTCTAATGAATGGTAATAAATACTAAAGATATATAGAACCAACAATTCATACATGTTCAATAGAAAGGGGAAAGAGGTTGTTAATCTACTTAAACATTAGAGAAAAAGACATCAGAAACATACATCACAAAAGAGTATTAACTCAGAGATCAAGACACCAACAACATCATTGCGAGAATCCTTCTTCATTAATAGTTTTCCAGAACCACTGGTGTGTACATAAATAGATCCAAGAGGGCATCTATCTACCAAGAACTACTAAGAACTACTAAGCATTGAGCTCTACAACTATAAGAAATGAAATTCTATTACTATGGAATACAAAATCATCAATTTTTCCAACCCTTGAAATGAGGTCAGACTTGTTATTTATACACATACTTTCCCTAAAGTTAACCTAATCTAACTTTACACTCAACAATAAAATATAATTTCTGGTGGTCAGTACTACATGCACCACTTTACAACTACCTTGAAGATCATAGAGGTCTGACATGTCTGAAGAATAAGACAAGAAAAGAAGTATGGAAGAATCAGCCTCGAGAAGAGTGCTGGAGGGAGGAGAGAATAAATCCAGTCTCTTCAGAGTTTGAGGCTACATACCTCATCAATGCAATATGAGGCTCACTATCTTTGATGCACTAGGTAGTTAATGCTGGAGTGACACCTTGGGAAAACCATCTGTCAGAACCATCCCTCCAACTAACACACTCGATCAGGATCACCTACTTTTTGACCCCATTATTAATTACTAGATAGTGACCAGTTAGCTCTGAGGAACCTGAACATGGGCCACCGAAAGAATACAAAATTGTTGGATCCAGGACTCTGGGATTCAGGAGCTTACAATCAAAGAATAATGAATGTAAAAGAATGCACCCTGCTGGTGATAATCTCTAGAATATAGAGAACCTTATTGCTCCTTGATATTCTTGAATGTTTCTAGAAGCTGGGTGATGCCATCTTTGTCTATGTCCTTAATACTATTCCAGCAATCGTAGACAACTTTGAAATTCTCCTCAACTTCTTCAGCCCCATTCTAGAATTCATCTACTAATTTTACAACATCATGATCCCAGAGAATCATCTTAGATATTCTTGATAGATTTCCTTCGTCGAAGTCCCCGGTAGACTGATACAAGGACTTCATCAAATCATCATACTTATCGAGGACATAGTCCTCCGGGGTGCACGTTCCGATGGTGAAGGAGTTGACTTGTGACACCCTTATAATAAATTCTTTAAATAGGCCCAAAGGATACCAGACCTCAGTTAATTTCTCTCTTAGGGCATTAACAAGTTTCTTTCATACCTTGATCTTGAGGCCAAGTCTAGAGTACTAGGCCTGGAGGGACTCAAATGATTCCTCCCCCAAAATTCCCATCTTCGTGACAACCTCTTCCCCATAGTTGATGACTTCATTTAACCCGGTCTTCCATCCTTCATATTTCTCTAAGTCTCCCTCCCATAGGAAAATGGAGATGTTCACTTGATTCAGGAGATTTTTGATCTGGTAAAGATCCAGGAGTGACACAACTAAAAATTTCCTTATGGCCATTATTTTCTCAGTGACCCACCCATCCACAGCTTGGGGTTTCTTCTTGATGGCCCGTAGAGTATCCATGCCACCCTATGCGAGTGGTAGTCCGTAGGTGGAAGCGTTTGGATGGATCTTGACCAGGAGCTACATAAGTTTTGTCAGAAGTCTGAGGAGATTCTAGTTGTTTTCTCTTTCCTCCTTCAACTTTTGGGCCTATTTATCATACTGGGCCTCCACTGCCCAGGTTGCCTCTCATAGCAGGTCTAATTCTCCCTACTTATCTCTCCTCCCTAGAGGCACTTCCATGATTGTATAATCTTCAGCCCTTACCACTGATGCATCTGTATCTGGGTGAGGTGTTGCAATTGTGGCAACTGTGCTTCCTTATGGACCAGTTTGGAGGGTATGGACTATCCGGGCCATTTTAGGCTTCTTGGCCTCTGTGTTTTGGGCCATCATTTTGGCCAGGGAGGGTGGAACACCTATTGCTACCACTGGGGCCTTCCTCTTTCTAGATTCCACTAGTCATTGTGGTGGCGATGATAGTTTTTTTGCCAAGGCCTGGGTTTTGGGACTCCCTTTGGAGTCCAGCGGTGCATTCCTGATATCTGCAGTGTCATCAAGCTCTTTCTCCTTTTCCTTTTCTTGTTCTAGTTCTTTTTCTTCAGGGGCCTTAGTGTCTTCTAGGATCTTCTCTCCACTGATATCAGCATCACTTGTATCATCGGGGATTTCCTTGTCCTTCTCAGCATTGGGTGAATGAACATTCATATCCTTGGGGATTCTCCCCTAATCCTGCCGCTATTGTTATTCTTCTTTGATGTCATTCACCAGGATATCCTTCTCCATCAAAACATCTTCCAGAGGTGGTGGAGGTATCTAGCCAAGGTTTAGCATTTGGGCCACTGTGATCCCCTCACTGAATGTACTCTGGGGCACTTGGTCACCCAGAGTAACCAAAGGCATCTAGAGTGTTACAATTGGGGGTATGGTTGATCCCATGGGTCTAGTTTCCCCAGTCCTTGGTTGCTTATATGTTGGTTTCCTTGGTTCTATCTCAGTCTCCTAGACCAATGTTTCCTCTTGCTTAGGCTCCTTTTGTGCTTCTTCCTGGACATCCTTCTCTACGATGACTTATTTCTCTGGGACTTCTTTTTTAGCGAGGATCTCTTCCTTTTCCTAGGCGGCAATTTATTCCATCGCCTGGTCTATTTCCCCATGTAGGTTCATAAGCTCATCTATCCCAAAGATGCCATCAAAATCATCATGCAGGGGAGAGACCTTTGTTATATCACCTAGTTTGGGAGAATCTGAACTGACCTCTACTAGGGGAATGCTAGGCATGCTAAGGCCCGTGTCTGTGCTTGGGGTAGGGATTACCTTCTACTTCTTCTTTCTTTGTTGTGGGGCCTCGACATGTAGAATATCTATAGACTCTACCTCGGTGAATGTCTACCTTCTCATTAGTGTTTCCAATGAAGGGGATCCCACTGGGTGGGCAGATCCCACTGGAGTTCTGAGGAGGCCGCAAGAAAGCTGGGTACTTATCTTCTAGCTTTTCAGTCTTGATGCCTCCATTTTCTCTTGAATCTGTGCCATCATAGGGAGTGGAACTTTAGGAGGCACTTTGGCTAGGGTACTTTATTTCTCCTTCCCCTTACTTTTGCTAGGTTCAGCGGCTCCAGAGTTCAAAGCAGACCTCCACATAATTGGGCCTTTTTGGGTGCTCCTTGGTCACACCCGCTCAGAATATTTATGACTGTTATCTATAATGGGGTGGCATACCTCCTCAATTGTTAAGTTCTCTAGGGTGTCCCAATCCACTAGAGGGAGATCTAACTTATCGATCCCTTGTTCTTTCTACAATTGGTTCTCCAAAGGCCCATCATCTCTAAAACCCTTTGAAAAACCCTGAAGGTCAAGGGATTTCATCAAGCCTTTAGACATCCACAAATGCAGGCAGGCTAGAGATCAAAAATATCCTGGCAATCTTCTCATAAATCTCTAATATCAACTCTATGTGGCGGGGATTCCCGGGGAAGTGTCGTTGCTATCTTTCCTAATAGATCAAAATTGCTTCTGGTGTGGTGAAATTCTACCAGTCCTAGACTCTTCAGTTCATTATTGGCCTCCTTAGCCACCACAAGGCTACAAGAATAGTTCCCACAAGAGATTGGGAATGGGATGTTAGTAACCTTCTTCACTGTAAAGAGGGCATGCTGCTCTAGAATCTGTCTACAGTACTCCAAAAGAATGATTCTAGCCTCGCAATAGCTAGGGAGTAGGTAGGGTTTCCTAGAGAAGCCGATCACCCGAATGTATGTATGCTGCTACGATTGAATGAAGTAATGGCTGTAAGTACTGACCAGTTTCAATGCCTCTTGCAACAACTAATACCTAGTATCATGAGTAAGTGTCAAAATGTTATGGTAAACAAAAACATTGTTTACCCAAAAAAATTAGGGAAGCTAAGTTCCCATTGGACCTAGGGATAATGATCCCATGGCACCAACTGGCTAAGCCCATTCCTAAGAATTCCCACTATCTGCAAACCCTAAAAAATAGGTCTCTATTGGGCTTGTGCCCATAGTACATAATATGTCATGTAGAAATTTGAAGTCTGGAGGACGCTCTTTAGCTGTGCATCCACATGGTTGGCAATGATAGCCGCCCAGTTGAAGGTTTGACTATAGGTGGTGATGCAGTAGAGAAAGTGATACATCCATGCTGAGAAGTCTCAGGCATGGGGCTCTCTAAAGAGCCTGCATAGAAATATAATCCCCACCTGAATACATTCTTTAAAGCCCCCGCGAGGAATCTCTAGCTTCATCTTTTTATAGTCCCTTCTCGGGGACTTCAGCCAGTGAGTGTTGAGATGTTGTTGGGAGAGAAGGGAAGCTTCCCTAAACTCCTTCAATGATGTGGACCAGGAGAGAATAATGGCTCCCTTAAATTGGGGGATCCCCATCCCTAAAGAAAAAGTAAGGGCATCTAGATTGATGATGGGTGCCAGATAGTGCAGTGGCTAAGGATTGGTGAGAAAAACAACCTAGGTGGGGGAATTGTAGAGCATCGCGAATTCGAGTATCAGCTCTGGTGCTTGCACCGAGCAGTGGAAACTTTGCAGCTTTGATAATTATGGAGGCAGCCATGTATTTGGCCATATCATCTCTGGCGGTCCTTTATTAGTATATGGCTTGTACCAAGCCCTGCATTTCAGCCCATAGTCCAGGCTCTGTGTTTGTTATTTCTTGCAACTTGGAGTCCACCTTGTACCCCATGAAAACACCCTCCCTTAGGTATTTGGAGGTTAGTTGTAGTTTGGCCAACATCTTTTTAGCCTTAGTTTTCATGGCTTCCTGAGTGGAGGTACTTGGCAGCTCTGGGCTATCAGGAGGAGTGATCACTTTAGACATTTTGATCAGACTATCTGCAACCTGCAAGACCAGAGAACTGTTAACACATAATATGATAAAAACAAAAATATTTTAGGGACCCTGGGGAATTCACCACCATTTTGTACCTGTCCAAAAGTATTAGCATGCATTAAAATCCTAGAATATTAAAGTTAACAAGGATTGGATTCTGAACACCTAGGGGCTCTAGGGTATTAGTTTAGTCAACAAAAATGGAATGAAGACCCAAGGGCTTCTCAACACCCAGAGTCTGGAAAAACTATATTTGGCTGATATGGGTCATCACGTGGCCATGTGACAAGTGGCATAAAGGATCTTAATGAAGACAAGTGGGATGACACGAGGGAAGTAAATACTAGATGGGATGCAATTTGAATGCTTGTTCATGGGAAATTAATCCCACCATTAAGATTACCTGACAGAAGAGAGAGAAAGACACCAATGCTCAAACAGGAGAGGTGCCGAGTTTAAACCTTGGCGAATACCTCTCTAAAAATCTCGATAATTTTGTCTAGATGCAAGGGAGTGTGAGGAGATTTTCACAAATGGAAGGATATACATAGAATACACACATTTATGGAGGGCCAAAGCACAGGGAGGGCCGAAGCACAACTTGCATGCCAACTAAAAACAAGCATATATACATGTATTTATAGAAAGCTACACAATGTACATCATATACATATGTTACACTAAATACAACTACAGAGAGGGTAGACAACCCTCTAGAAGAGCCATCCCACCAATGGGAGGCAACAACAAAAATGAAACTAGAAACAAAAAATCTAACACAAAGATGCGGCAAAAATAAAACCAGACTACAAACAAACAAGATAAAAACTAGAGAGGAGAGCTGAAGGACCTACCTGGAAACACAAGGAATGTAGAGGAATCAAGCATGGGAGGCACTCTACAAATGGTTCACCTTCGAATGACCATGACCCAACACTATTAATTATTGTTGATTAATTACTAAACATAGAGAGAAAAATGCTATTTGATCACCTTAATCACTCTAATTGCTTTGAGTGTTTTGATCGCAGAAAGTGTGAAAGTGACAGGTAAATCATATTTATACACTTAGGGTAAAAACACATTTCTTTCCCTTTACAAACTCTATAATAGGAAAACCTCTAGCCTCCAGGCCTAGGGATTCTATGCAGCCACATGTTCTCACAAGAAGACATGATGGTAGAGGATCCCAGAGTCCAGGATCTGGCTGACTCAATAGAAACACACTTCGGGACCCAGTCTCAGAGGAAAAAGGAGATAAGAAGAAAAAGAAAACAACCCTCATGAAAGCAAATCTTGGAGGGAAATAATAGAAACAAAGAGAATCCAAGGAAAAAAAAAATCGAAAAGGGGGACCCAACATTTTTCCCACAAAATGTAGGGATGGGTATGCAGGGCATAACACATACTTGATAAGAATATTGAGAATAAAAAGCTTGAAATTTAGATGTTCTTTGAACAGTATAAAGAAGCTAGAATCAACATTAGACAACTACTAGATGAAAGAAATAATATGGCATCTCGCTGTAATGAGATAGGTTATCATGAGGAAGAGATACCATATTTCTTTGAGTCTTCAGGATCAACTACAAGAAAAACATCAGATTCATCAGAAGAAAGCATCACAAGCCTAATTAAAATCAATCTACATCTAGTTGGACAAGTTAAATCTTTGCAAATTGGTCAAGAGACATAGATGGTAAGGATGATTGATGTTACAAATAGTGCTAGGCAAGCTGAGCAAGAAAGAACACTAGCTATTGATGATAGAAGAAAGATCACAGAAAAGCTACAAGAAAAAGAGTCTAAAATACAAAGACTTACAGAGAATCACCATGAGATTACAAATCAGATTATTCTTATGAGTCAAGAAACAAATAGATTAAATGTTAAACTCATTGAAAGAATAGAAGCTATCGGTGAACTGAGGGATGTGAATGAAAAGTTGAAACATGAAATAAGAATTCAGAAACAACATAATGAAATTATCAAAAATGCTGAAGAAAGAAATAAAAGAATGGATGATTTTTTTGAAGGACAACAAAGAGTCAATAACAATACTGATCTAGGTTTTATCGAGAATGGAGAATCATCAAATCAAGCTGATCCAAAGATTTATTTACACAAATTCAAGACCAAGAAAGCTTACATGCAATCAATGTGGAAAGCAAGGCCATACATCAAATGTATGTAGAGGAAAAATGAAAGGTATTCCTAAATCTACATCTTCATTCATAGGATTCTATTATAAATGTAACAAGAAAGGACATAAAGCATATGAATGTAAGTCTAAGATGAAACAACCAAAGAAGGAAGCCTACATGAACAAGTACTATCTTACATGCAAAATGAATGGGCACACAAATCTTGAATGCTGGAAAAAAAAAGGCAAGCATGGAAGCCTAAAGGTCAAGAAACGCCCTATCAACCGAAGAGAGTCGGTAATCAGTATGCATGGGACTACAATACTTGGACAAATTGTACATCATGTGGAAGATATGGTCACATTACTGCAAACTATATGAGACAATGGACTAGAAAGTCTAAAGCTGGACTAACCCCAGAATGACATGCTTACACTGTCATAAAGTTGGTCATCTGAAGTAAGATTATAGAGACCAAATGATAGAGACAAGCACATATCCCAATGGAAACACCATTGAAGATATCAGAAGGGATAGAGACAAAATGTGGAGAAAATATTCAAGCAATGATGAAGCTAGACTGAGCAATGCAAATGGTGACACCCCATCCAATGGATCTGGTGACATCACCACCCCCACCTAAGCAGAACAAGTAAGTATGGAACTTCATTACCCCAAGCTATTACTTTACATCAATTCCATAGTATGTTGATATAATGCCAAATTAGCATAAGAAAGATGCATCATGGTATTGCTTGTTAAAATTTGTGATAACTTTGCTTTCGAGGATATATACCAAAACCCATCAATATACATTCAAGGCTAAGACTGTGTACACTTACTGAGAAGAGTCAATTAAAAGAAAAATTTGATAAGTATAAATCGAGCCTCACCAGTAAACAAGTAAATGAACAAGTTGTCAGTGATACCAAAACCTATCGGTAAAAGAAAAGTGAACAGCGACTACTCTGAAATGTTTTAAGTGACACTGAAGGAAGTAAAGTCTTCATAGACAAACTCAATCTTCATACATTGAAGATTTGGTAAGAATTTATGGCACACATTTTAGGGCAATGACTATAAATAGGGCATTAGAATAACTCATTTGTTCAGGACACCTAGAGCAGAGCAACCAAGGCAATTTTCAAGCACAGAGCGAAGGGATCATAGAGCGATCACGACTCTAAGTTGTTCAAGAATCTTTGCAAGTAGTAAACAATAAGTTTTGAAGAACCTACAACTCTATTTTTCCACAATATGCAAAAGCCCTAAACATCTGAAAATGGCCTCAACTTCACAAACTGTGAAATCCAAGAATGCAAAGAAAGATGAGTTCAAGCTCATCAAGAACATGACATGTGAGGAACCTAACTATAAGATCTAGCCTAAGATTTCCTCACAACCTGATGATGCTGGTGCATTTTCACGTATTCCAGCTAGGGTTTTACTAGTTGAAGATGTTTGATCATTCATACACTGCAAGATTGTAGACATTGGAATATTAGAGGTTGAAGAAGCTTACAAGAAGCTGTGCAATGATGATGGAACACTTAAGGAAGAGAAAAAATACATTGAAGTGAAAGGGCTCACCAATGCACTAATGTTTCCAAAAGTCTTTAAAACCAAATGAATCTGGTTAGTGCTAATCTAAATTCATAAAAACAAGCTATGGCTTGATGAACCAAAGGTAATAACCTGAGACATCATTCATGCAGTCACTGATTACCCCATAACCAATAAAGTTAAGGAACTAAAGCATCCATTGAGGGTCAAGACCAAGAAAATGATTGGAGCCAAATGGGATGGTAGAGGACTGAAAGTCACAACAATAACCGATGATGAAATCAAGTTCGGTGCATGTGTTTTGGGCTATAAATTCTTCCAAGAAAGAAGATTAAACAAAATAACATTAGGTGCAGTGGACATAGCATTCAAAATTGTGAAAAAGGGGACACAACTAGACCTATTTGAACTACTCCTGAATTAGTTGAAGGACAACCTAAAGACTATCAGGAATGCAAAGTCAAACACTTGTAATTTTGGCTCACTAATAATGTGTATCTTCTTTTATTTTTAAGAAACTTTCCCATCGGTTGGAGATGTTAAATAGGACAGCACCATACTAGTCACCATGCAAATCAGTGAGCACATAGCTACTCTGGGAGATAAATTTGAGTCAGTCATGGATGAATACTTCAATGTATTAAAAAACCAAATGCAAAAGAGGGTAAGAATTCCCGAGCAACTCATTGAATAATATAAGGAAGAGATATGCTTCATGGTTGACACTGACAATACATATATCAAACCTGCTGTACCAAGGACAACATGGTTAGAACCATTAGAGTATGAGATCAACATTGATCTTTCTACTAAGGCAATAGATGACTTGATCAATGAACCACTGGATAAAAAAAACAACCCAGGTTTGGTACATATGAAGAGGCCAAGACAATAATTAAATCAGGCCTAGTTGTTAAGAAGATAGTCAAGAAGAAAGACAAGATGGTGAAGAATCTAAAAAATATTCTATCAACAACCGAGGAAGACATTGAGAAAGATGAAAAAGTTAGATAGGAGGAAGAAACCAAAGAACAGTTATCTATCGGTAAAGATGAAGGAAAGGATGACTCAGAGGAAACAGAGTTAGATTTACCACCTCCTCCACCAACTAAAAGGCTAAGGACAACAATTTCTTCTCAGACAAGAAACCAAACATCAAAAGATTCTACTCCTTCACCTCTAAAGAAAGGAAAGGCCATGACTTACAATAGTAAATCTCCCACACCGAAAAGAGGACAAAACAAGAAAGGAAGGAAATTCATCAGAATCTGAGAGGATATAGAGGACACCAAGAAGGATGATGCTATTGAAGAAAAAAGTTTCAAGGTAAAAGAACCTGACTCTATTGATGAAATTTGTGTATATATTTCAAATTCTGGATCTATTACAGATCCAAACATTAGAAAATGGCCAAAACAAACTCAAGAAGATCAGAATAAAATCAAGGACACCATGACAGCTAAAATGTACAACTTCAAATATGTACAGTACAATTTGAAGGTAGTTATGTACCAAGGGAACTCTTGGATAGATTATAATCCCATTGGACATTTGCATTAAATAATGAGAAAGAGATGAGAGAGAGAGAGAGAGAGAGCACTTGTTTCTCTCATGCCACCTAAATCAAAGAAGGTTGAAATAGATGAAATGATGGAGAAGTACAAAAAGGAGTTCTCACCAAAGTTGAGAGCATACAAAATCCTTGAAGGAAAGCTTATAGAGCTTGAGAAAGATAGCCATAAGAAAAGGTGCAAGATCATGAACATACCTACTAAGGAGGATAGCCCTGACAAAGACCTTCAACACCAAGATGTTGACAAAGAAACTCAAGATGATACATCCATTGAGTTAGATAAAGAAGATGATGATACAATAGGCAACAATACTGCAGATGTTGTAGATGAAACATGGGAAGACACTAAAAATGACAACATTGTGGACACTAATGTCATAGACATTACCAATGACCCAGTAGAGGAAGTAAATATGGATGAAGATGTCACTATTGAAAAGGACAAAATCAATGAGCAAGATACAACAATTGATACTGCACAGGTGAACATTCCAGGAAAATTTCCAATATTGATACAAGCTATCAATATCATGCAAGAATCAAGAAAATCACCTAAGAAGGATACTCCAAAGGATGCAAGAGAAGAAGCAAACAAGGATAACAATGATGGTCAGAAAGACATCGAAGATACTCAAGATGTAACCGACACTAATAAGGTTACTGGAGGAGATAAGGAAAAGGATACTGATACTCAAGACAAGAATGCATAAACCAAGGTTGATGAAGCAAAGGAAACCAATGAAGGAGACAAACCAAAAGTTGGTACTCCTGAGGAAACCGACAAGAGTGCTAATAATGATGTAAAGGTGAATGTGGAGACATTTGCAGACACCTGACAAGCTGAAACCAATGCCAAGTAGCAGAAAGAAGAAAAACAGGTCGCTTCATCGAGCACAATAGAAAATGCTGAGAGATTGGCAATGGTTTTACATTCTAATGAGTCACAAAAGAAGAAGAAGAAGACAAAGAAGAACAAGTTAGAGATTGTTGGAAAGATACAATGTAAACAATTGTTGTTTTGTCATTGATGTCAAACCTTAACAGGTGAGACTATTGCTATCTATTTGAGTACCATATATATTGATTGTTGAAGAAGGTTTGAAGGCAAGGATAACAAGAAGACTGAGTGAAATGGATGAGTTATGAGAAATTACAAGGGTACTTGATCGGTTGGCACATTGGCAAAGTAATTTATTGTTTATCCATTACACTAAGTCAAGATGTTAGTTTACTGGGAACAATAAATGCTGAGTGAAGTTGGTGTTGACCGAGCACCAGTGTATGCCAAGCATAATTTCTTAGTATCGAATGAGTGCCAGTAAATTGTAGAGGAAAATAGTGATGACCGAGTGGAAGAACACAGTGTTGGCTGAGCAACAGTATTTTGGTAATTGTTGAGATTAGAGATCTCTGGCTGACATAATTGAATTTATTGGGATATGTAAAGTTAATTAAAGATAAGCACAATTGGTCCACACTATTTAAATGCATGGGTAACCATAATTAATGCATGGATCCAAGATTTAATTAATGATTACTTTAGAGAATTAACTTAAATTTAAATGATGGAAAGATCTGTTGGATCTGACCCAACCTAAGATCTACGATCTTGATTAAGCAAGAAAGATTTATTTACCTAGAAGAAGAGGTATAAGATAACCTTAAGGGGTTATTCAAAGAGATGTATGTATGTGAAAAGTGTATGCAAGAGAATTGCATGGTTAATTGATTGATTGGCATGATCTAGCAAAGAAGGTTGAACAGAGAAGTAGAGAGTTGCAAAAGTGATTGCTTGACAGATTTCCAAGTAGATCTGAATATTGACATGAGACTGGAGGCCACTCAATGAATTAGCATAAGAGATAAATTGGATCTAGATTTGCAAAGTAAGTTGTGTAATGCCCCACCAGGGAACCTAGGAGAACTTAACCTAAACATGACACCAAGGTCACAGAATAATTTTTTAAAAAATGTTTACAAACAATAATGATAACAATGCGAAAGCAACATAATGAAGTACATGACATACATGAAATACAACACATAAATGATTAACATTCCTCGAGGGTTCCTTGACGTAGAATTACTTAAAAAAACTAATCTATGATTACAATAATATAGAACTGACATAAAGGTTATATAATCTAAACCCAATAACATACATCTCAATAATAAATATTACATATACCTCTGATACCATAAGGTATACCACCTAATCAACATCCGCTGCACAAGTCGCAGGGTATGTAATAATACATAATAGACAATATAATGCATCCTCCAAGGATGATAACCAATAAATACATATGGTACAATACACATCTTAAGTAACTGATCAAGTCTCCAAAAGACTAGGAAGATGAAACTGCAACAAGGAACAACCAAGCATGAAGAAGAATCTGTCAGAATCTCAATGGTAATAAGAATCACTACCACCTGACCGCGTGGAATGAAAGGTCCACTCCCACCGTGCTGAGGAGATAATAACAGGCCTACACACACGGGGTATAAAACAAGAATATAAATAAGATAAACATGACCTCATACACCATGCATAGAAAGATCCTAGAAGCACTCTAATCTAAAACAAGGAACACTAAACAACACCAGAGGTACTGACACACGTAGGATAATGCAAGCTGTATATAGGAAGGTGTCATCATATACATCGCATCCTTGAGTTCAGCCCTAGCAATCCCTTAATGGATTCCGGCACCCAAGTGACTATACACAGCATCAATGACCTTTCATACAGACAAGATCACTAATGATGCCCGAACCCGCACCTCAAAAGGGGGGCAAGCATCTACTCATCCTCCATCTTAGCCTATATTAGTGCTCAAGCATGGGTGAGGCGTTAATCTTATTAGTTTAATACTAGGTCAGCCTAATTAGATTAATTATGTTATCACTTGTTATCACTACTTACAATAAGCAAATCCTAGCAGCCACTTGTGGGATCCGGTACTTATTGCAAGCCACCTCCTACTATGCAACTAGGTAACCTACCCTAAGTTCACAAAAGAATATCACAAACGTAAATCACAAACCTCATCTTTGATTCCTGCTCATATAGGGATACACCCCTAGAGAATCATAAAGAATATCAAAACAAGATAAAAAATCTAACATCTGGTTCTTGCCCACACAAGAATGATTGGTTCTCAATTAACCAATACCACATACAGGTAACATCACATGATCACACAGGACTAGTTGAGACAACTCAGGTTGGGTAAAAAGATTGAGATCCAAAATCGATAACATCATGATCATGCACTGAAGCATACAAAATATCACATAACTGAAACCCCAAAAACCTCTGGATTCACCTCCTGATAGCCAACTAATCCCCAACAAACAATCGACACACAACAA
>MU226316.1:1137314-1147595 GCA_018584345.1 Thuja plicata
CTTGTTAGAGGATTTTTATACATAGGTTGTCACTTAGTATCTAACATCTATGCTACCATCCTTGAATCAGTCTCTAGACTATCAATAGGCTTTATGCTAATCTTACTACCATCCTTGAATCAGCCTCTTTCTTAGACTATCAATAGGCTTTAGGTAAGATCGATACTACTATCATGAGTCAACCTTCTGGTAATCTGATAGGATATACCTCATTTACAAAGACTGTTAAGTCTTGCTCTGTTAAGAGACTTAATGCTTCAATGGTTAAACTGAAACACAATGACCTATTTCTAATGCAACTTTGAATTGCAGATATTCAGATCTATTTACATACAATACCTTTCTGATAAATGTATTAATTCCATAGCTTTGTTCTTCATTCTTTCTTCTCTACGATGCTGTGCTTCACTATGTGTCGATGTCTATAGAATTCTTTAGCTCTCCCTTAGCTTGATTGACCAGGACTGCATGAAGTTTAACCTTCATCAGTTTCTCTTCAGTATCTTCTCTCAATTCACTCCCTCATGTATTTGAGTGCATATGAAAATGAATTAAACTTGTCTCTTATATAGACATGATATTCCTTAATTCTTGGTTCTTGATTCTTGATTCTTGGCATGAAAAATAATCCAGCCGAATTGATTTACGACTTTAACTCCTAATTTATCTCATAGTTATCTTCTTGCCAGCTGTATAAATCATCTTTAAATCACTTACTTAACTATGGTCGAATAAAAAAAAAAAAAAAACCAGTTAAGTCTATCTTTAAGCTCTGTCAGCAAGATATTTTTTCATTTTCCGATCTCTTTGTTCTGTCGGTCAATTCTGTAGTTCATCGTCGGTGACAACTGCTAGTTCTATCGGTACAACTTCAGTTAGCTTTGGGATCTCCATACATCGGGTATCATTGGATCTTGATTGTTGGGAAACATTATTTTTAGCTCATCGGGCATCCTGTGATTCTGCTTCGTCAGGAAACACTGTCTTCTAGTCGTCGGGTATCACTGTGACTTTATCTCTGTCTTTACTGATGGTGTGCACTCCACTGGTGTAGTCTATCACTTGGTGAATACTTGAATTTTATGCATTGCTGAAAGCATAACCTCTGTTCCATTGATTCTCTGAAGTCTTTGGCATTATGTATATGACCATATAGATGATATCAAGTTGACATCAGTGATAATACAAACTATTAACTGATTTAATGTCTTGCATCATCTTCAACTTAATATTATCAAACATTCAATCAGTTACATATCATCAATGGCTGTGGCACAAAAGATTGTGTCATGTGAACTTTGAAAAAATGATAAAGATAAGAAAAAAGAGAAATGTAAGAGGTTTACCAATGATGGCTAAGCCCGACAATATCATGTGTAAGAACTGTCAAAAAGGTAAGATGACAAAGTCTAGTTTCAAAAGAAAAACCTATACATTTGATGCCATTCTAGAATTAGTCCATAATGATTTATGTGGATCCATGAGGACAAAGAGTTATTATGGTGATAGATATTTTATTCTCTTTGTTGGTGATTACTCTAGAATGATGACAGTCATGTTTCTAAAAGATAAATCTAAAGCATTTAAAATTTTTAAATGATACAAAGCAATGGTAGAGAAACAACGTGGTAAATAATTGAAATTTTTAAGGTCAGATAAAGGAGGGGAATTTATTTCAGATGAATTCACTAACTTTTGTAATGAGCATAGAATCAAAAGACAAGTCTTTGCACCAAGAACACCACAACAAAATGGTATTGCTAAAAGAAGGAACAAATCCATAGTTGATTGTGCAAGGACGCTGATGATAGAAAAAGGCATCACCCAAATCTTCTAGAGAGAAGATTTTAGTACTACTATTTACACATTGAACATAGTACAATTGAAGAAAGACACAAAGAAGACACCTTATGAGCTATGGTATGGATATACACCCAATGCGAGTTATTTCAAAATTTTTGGTAGTCAATGTTATATCTTAAAAGATGATAGAAATGGAAAAATTGACTCCAAGAGTGATGAAGGAATCTTTCTAGGGTATTCCACCAAGGTCAAGGCTTATAAATGTCTCAAAAAAACCTCTAACAAAATTGTTGAAATTGCAAATATAAAGATAGATGAATTTGTAGAGAAGAATGAAAAGGAAAGCACAAAAGAATCATACGACTACAACAAGTTTGTATACAATGAATAACCTGACACTCTACCTGAACAACAATGTAGAGCTCCTAAGCAACATATCATTGCACTCTAGCATTAGGCTGCAAATATTGACGATCAGGATATTGCTCAAAATTATGCACAAAGTGATGAAGAGCAGAATGAAGGACAAAATGATGATCAAACTGATAGACACAGAGCTAAACTTGTACTTTCCAAATATGTCAGAAGGAACCATCCATAAAACTAGATCATTGGAGATAAGAAGGCTAGTATGAGAACTAGAAGTAAGTCTCTAAATACAAGATATCTTATTTGTGATTATGAGCCAAAATATGTCAATGCTACACTTGATAATAATGAATGGATTAGTGCTATGAATGAGGAGATTGAACAGATAGAGAGAAACAAGACATGGACACTTGTACCAAGGCCAGATGATAAGAATGTCATTGGTATAAAATGGATATTTAGGAATAAATTGAATGAGAATGGAGAAGTCATTAGAAATAAAGCAAGACTAGTACGCAAGGGGTATGCACAAGAAGAAGAGATTGACTATGGAGAGACCTTTGCACCCATCGCTAGGATAGAAGGAGTGAAAATATTTCTTTCTTATGCTATATGTAAAGGCTTCAAGGTATATCAAATGGATGTCAAATCTGCATTACTAAATGGAATACTTAAAGAAGAGGTATACATTGAACAACCAGAAGGGTTTGTTGATCCAGACAAGAGAGACATGGTATGTAGATTACACAAAGCCTTGTATGGATTAAAATAAGCACCCTGAGCCTGGTATGAAAGACTTCATTCCTATCTCATTAGTATTGGATTTGTAAGGACTAGTGAAAAAATAATATTTATTTGAAGGAAGATACTAATGCTAACATTTTGATTGTTGAGATATTTGTTGCTGACATCATATTTAGAGGCAATGATATGCTATGAAAATCATTTGCAAATGAAATGAGCAAAGAGTTTGAGATGTCTATGTTTGGAGAGATCAAGTTCTTTCTTGGTCTATAGATCATGCAATAATCAACAATTGATCTATTTCTCCTTTTAGTAATCCCATTTTGCTATGGTGTTCTCGGTGCAAAAATATGTCTTGTAATTTTGTGCTCATTACAAAATTTTGTGAATTCATCAAAAATAAATTCTCCTCCTCTATCTAATCTTAGAAATTTTAGTTCCTTTTCCACTTTGTTTTTTAACTATAGCTTTATACCATTTGAACATCTTAAATGCTTATGATTTCTCTTTTAAGAACATAACAGTCATCATTCTAGAATAACCATCAACAAAAAAGAATGAAGTATCTATCAGCATAATAGATCTTTGTTCTCATTAGTCCACATAATTAAGTATGGACTAGCTCTAGGATAGCATTATATGTGTAGGTTTTTCTCTTGAAACTAGATTTTGTCATTTTACCTTTTTGAAAATTCTTACACATGACATGGTCGGGTTTTGACATGCTCGGTAAGCCTCTTAATTTTCTTTTCTTGCTTATCCTAACCATGTTATCAAAATTCACTTGATATAACCTTTTATGCCACAATCAAATGTCTTCATTTATATCCAATAAACAAGTGGTCTTAATATCATCAAGGTAGAATAGGTTACCTTTTTTTTGTTCACCAGTACCGATCAACCTTCCTATTTCATTATAGATCTTTTCCTTTTTTTCTTAAATGCAACCCGATGTCCTACGTCATTCAGTTGTGAAACACTCAATAGATTATAGTTAAGTCCTTTCACCCAATATGCATTTTCACATCTAATGAGATGATTCAACATGATGGTTCCTTTACCTTCAACAGGACAAGGTGAGTCATTACCCATCCTAGCTGATCCACCATTATAATATTTAAAAGTTTAAAATTTTTCTTTATCTCTAGTCATGTGGTGAGGACAACCACTAACAATAATCTAGACATCATTTTTGCTAACCTTAGATATGAGTTTAGTTTCAACATACCTTTCTTATTCGTCTGATTCATCCTTCATAGCAACAAATACTACCTCAATATTTTCATCAGATTCAGTATCAGTATTTTCATCTTTGTTCTCAACCAGGTAACAAACCTTCTTTCCTTTTCCTTGTAGTCTCGGTTATCTCTTTTATTAGAGCATTGGTTGCTTCAGTAGTCTTGGTCATCACTTCTATCAAACTTCTTTTCAAGAGATCTATCATTGTTTCTTTCATCCTTTCTCTTGTTAGGGAATCTAGTAGCAAAGTGTCCAATCTCTTTGCAATTAAAAAGGACCAATGGTAATTTACCTTTCTATCTACCTTTGCCTCTTTGAAATCTTCTATCCATTAGTGCTTCAATTTAATCAATTTCTTGTTCATCACTATCACTTTCACTGTCATTTCTCATAGTGTGTTTATGAATTGATTTACTTATTTTCAAAGAGGATTTGAATGCAGACTCAATAGTTGGTAAGACACTATTGTCAAAGTTATTCATCTCAAATGAAATAATTCTACCAATCAAACTATCTAAAGTAACATTGTTATTTTCTAATGCACTCATTTATTGAATTGTAGATACTCTAATATCATAGATAGGTAGTAAGGTTCTCAGAATTTTACTTACCACTATTTCTTCTTCAAGTACACCTCCTACTCCTCGGATAACATTAAGAAAATCTTTGATTTTGCTACCATACTGAGTGATTTTTTCTCCTTCTTTCATTCTTAGGTCATCGAACTTTCCTCTTAGGCTTTCATCCTTAGCTCTCAGCACATTTGTATCTCCTCCATGTACTAGCTTGAGTTTGTCCCACATTTTATTTGTAGTGGTGCATGACTTGACGTCTTCAAATTCAACATCATATAGTGAAGAAGAAATTTCTATCATCATAGAGTTGTGTTCATGTTTATCTCTCAATTGATCAATAGTTAGAGGTCCTTTTGGTGCAACATATTCAATATCCAAGTATTGAGTGACATCATTTCTAATACCTGATAGGTGGAGTCTTACCCTGCTTTGCCAAGATGAAAAGTTGTCCTTGTTCAACTTAGGCACATCTCTTTTACTCATATTGTGATCTTTATCTTGAGTCTTTAAACTCTCTTCCAATAACACTAGCTCTGATACCAATTGTTAGAATAACTGAGAGTGAGGGGGGGGGGGGGGGGGAANGGGGGGGGGGGGGGGTGAATCAGTGACCTCAAAAATTAATCCAATAATCTAACCAAAACTTTATATCAGAAATATAAGACCTTCAGTTATCTTTCAGTCCTACAAGATGTATGCCTTTAAGTAATCTTATCAAATATGTACTGCTTGGTGAATATATTGATTATATTTTTCTAGCCTTTACCAAATAGAGGTAAATAAACTTAGTGTTTACTAAACCACTAGTACATTTAAGACCTCTTTTTGATGGCTGTGTCACAATTATGACACTACTCCATCGGGAAAGTGACACAGACCGGTGTTGCAGTTTTGGTGTCAGAATCACTGATGGTAGCTATGTCTAACGTTATTGTGACAAGCATGATTATCACAATATGCACTAGCTATGAGGGTTAGTATGTCATCATTACACATTATGAGTGTTTCCATTATGATAGGTATGTGACAAACATGCTATACATGTGACGTCTAGTTGTCAGACTATTTTGACATCTGGACATTGCGTGTAGTGTTTTGGCGTCAATCATCCACTGAATACCATTGCAATTGCGACGATATGCTATGTTTAAAAAAAATATATTTTGTGTGTGCATGGAGTGAGACCTTAAAATATTGAGCTTCTCTTTGTTTCAAGAACAATTTAACATTCTCTACTTAACAGGGCCAACCACGTGAATGTGGAAGCTCATTTGGCCCCTCCTAGGAGCCTCTTATGATCCTTTACGACACTTTAAGATCTCTAAGATGTAATCTTAGGGATCATTAAGGGTCATAAAGGGTCATAAGGGATCCTGGGACACAACAACTAAGAAACATAAATGTAGGCCTCGTGGTCAGAATTCTTTGGAGACACAACATAATTGAGTGGTATACCTAGACAATGCAATGCAATCACTACTTCTCCAATTCTAAGTTGGCACTGCAGGATCCAAAAACCATAGATAAGGAATAAATTTAGAGAGTGGAGGAGGACCATAACAAAAAAAATAATATAGGGATCCTATATTATTTTGGTCATTATGGCCCTCCTCTGCTCTCTAAATTTATTCCTTATCTATGGTTTTTGGATCCTGCAGTGCCAACTTAGAACTGGAGGAGTAGTGTTTGTGTTGCATTGTCTGGGTATGATACTCAATTATGTTGTGTCTCCAAAAAATTATGACCATGATATCTACATTTATGTTTCTCAGCTTTTGTGATATCTACATTTATGTTTCCCAACTATATTTGTGTTTATGTGCATGTTCTTATGTGTTTGGCTTCTCTCCCTTGCATCCAAAATAAGATTTTCCCACTCTGAATTGAGAATTCGCGTGTAGTTGCATAGAATATATAGTGTTAGAAGGCCCCAGATGGGCATAAATTCAATGTACAATTATGCTCTTGAATAGATAAACTGGAACTAGAATTTCAGCAAGGCTGAGAAAAGTTTGTGCATAATTATGAACTGAAGATGGGGAATTTTATAGTGTTCAAATATGTTTCAATTTTTTTTTAAATTGAAGATATCCGATACAACAGCTTGTGAGAAAAATCAAACAGAAAGGAAATCATCCTTTCTTGGTAAGAGATAGTTTTGTCCAAGAAATGACAATTTCATTTCTATTTGATTTTTCTCACAAGCTGTTGTATTGAATATCTTCACTTTAAAAAAAGATTTTGAAACATATTTGAACACTAGAAAATTCCCCATCTTCATTTCATAATTATGCACAAATTTTTTCTAAAATTCCAGTTTCAGTTTATTTTTACAAGACCATAATTGTACGATTGAATTTATGCCCATATGGGCCTTCTAACACCATATGTTCTCCTGGTTGTTTATATTGTGTCTCTAAATAATTGTGAACATGATGCCTGCATTTATGTTTCTTAGCTGTTGTGAGATTAAAAGTCTTCTAAGGAACTTGTCACGTCTATGTGGAACTGCATAGGATCATCACTAAAGAGGGTTTTGGATCAGAGAAATCCCTTTCACTTAATAATTATGAAGCCATCAATTATCTACTAATTTTTTAGGATTGTAAGTTTCCATTGATGGATTCAAATTACCAAGAAAAAGGTGTACAAAAGACTTAGCAGTCTCCAGAGCCTTTTGCTTGAATGCATTATACCCCTGACGTACTTCATGGAAACATGTTACATCGAGATTAAATGGAAATGTAAACCAAGATTCATATAGAGAAAGGTGTTTCTCTTGGAAAATGGTTGATGGTGATTGTTAAAGAAGATTTGAAAATGATGATTGATCCAATTCAGATTGGTGCAACATTTCCAAATATTCTTTGAACTCATTACTGTCAAATAGTTTTTAGATGGTAATAAATGGTGCTCAGAATAGATGATATATTTATATATCACATGCTGAAGATCATAACATATGAGAAAATAAATGAATTTTTTGTGCTCACAAGTGTAATAGATTCATCTTCTCGCTGAAGAGTTCAGCTAGAATTTTGCCTGAAAGTTTTTTAGGTTGAAGTAAAAAGGGAAAATCTCTTATAAAAGTATTGGTATAATTTTGATAGAAAGGATCACCCAACTTCATAAAACAACAGAAATAATGCAACTTAAAATTAGAAGACATACAGATCTATCTAGTGATCATATTGTGTTGAAGGTGGCACATGTTGTTGCTGCAACGACTATAGACAGTAAATTTTGCATCACAGCCTGATGTCATTGAAGTGTTGACCCCAGGCTGAATCTAGTTTTCTCCTGTATGATCCAAAACCTACAAGGAAGGAAAAGATGGGATTATATCCAAAAGATCTAAGAAATGCATGACACCCTATTACTGATCCTCATCTACAATTATGCATGTGCATAGTCAAGCCATACACTTCTAAAAGGAACAATGATAAAATTTACAAAAACCCATCCAAGAGTTAGACATCATAAATCATAAATAAGGTTAACTTTTTTAAAATGTTGTACCTTTTTTCAATTTTTTTTAATAAGATTAATTTTTTATTTTGTTTAATTTTATATAGAAAATCATAACGAAGTCATAGACAACAAAAAGTTCATGAGTTTATCAAAATGTCTAACATGTCTAGATGAAATTCCTAAAAAATTTTAGTATCTACAATAGCCCTCTGTTAATCACATTTATGCATATGGTCCCAACAAAGTAGTGCACAAACTACACAAAGAAAGAATCGCAGAAACAAGATTTCTACTTTCGCCATTGAAGCGATCTCGATGACACTAGCTGCCTCTCGATCCTTGCACAAGTTGCACTCATTTCCTACATCAGGTATAGATGTAGATGAGGTAGATTTAAATGTGGTTTCATCAATCCACCAAAAGTATTGACATCCACTATTTCCATGCAATACCAAATCTACATCAGTAATTCCTAAAATGATTATAACTTGTCACATTACTTTTAAACATTAAAATATAATTTCATATCCAGACCTTTTTCCTATTTGGGAAACCCCAAAATTGATGCCCAGGATTACTTGTTGTGTGTGACATCTTCAACACACAAGGGTCAACACCACATTGACACATAGGCACATTGACTGAAGCCATTGATGCTATATAAATAAATATTGCACTGTCATTCCAACATATCATTTTCTTTAGTTGATTATTTTGTTCATTCATAGTAGTTATAATTATAATAAAAAACAACATACTAATCATGTAGACAACATCTCAAATCAAATTGAAAAATGACTATTGTCAATCACAGTACAAAACAATAATACATTGTATTTGATGATATAATGAATCTGAACAACATGTAAATGCAACATCCTAACTACACTTGATGGAAACCATATGCATAGTTGTGATTAGGACTTTTAGTCCTTACCACACATTTAAATGCATGTAAAGGCATCTATAGTTGGGGGCATGTCAAATTGTGATATTTATATCAAGATTCAAGTATATAGTTTGACATTCATAAATTTCCTTGTGTCAATTGTAGTTAACAAACTAATCTCACAAAAATTGTTGATGTTTCGACAATTCCTCTCATTACTTCTTCTCCTCTAGAAACAATTGGGACTACCTAGGAAATATGAGTAGGCTCTATTATACCCTTTTCCATGTCCACTATAGGCATGGCTAATTTATTCTTTTCTATCTCCATTCCTCATTATGCTCCGTCCTTGTTATATTTGTGGCCAAAATATTGATATTTAGAGTCTACTCACTTTCCCGGGTACTCCCAATTGTATGAATTGGATTTGAACCATGTGTCACCTACACTCTTGCAATTCATTGTCAACACATCAACAATTTTTGTGACATGATAAGAAATTTGTGCATGTCAAATTCATGGATGAAACATGGGTCAATGAGTTTGACTAAAAAAACTATACACTTGAATCCAGATAGCAATATCACAAGATAATGAAAAGTTTTGATGAAATTTTAATGGGAGATATAGTCGGGTATAAAAAATAATGGTCCATGAAGAACAAAAGAACAAAATAATGGCATCAAGCATTCCAAATGCAAAGATGTAAACAATGCCAGTATTAAACAGTGAGCTGATAAACAATGCATGGTGCTCTAGCTTGCATCCTGCAAGCCATCAAGATATTTCCTCATGAAATTATCATAAACAAGGAGTACCACATAGTACCACACACACACACACACACACACACACACACACACACACACACATACATATATATGTATGATGTTATTGTTATCATTTCATGCTTGCTGCTGTTGTGCACCATATATTGCTTTATACATGATAAGCAATTTGTGCATGTCAAATACATGGATGAAACATGAGTTAATGAGTTTGACTCAAAAAACTATACACTTGAATCTAGGTAGCAATATCACAAGATAATGAAAATTTTTGACAATCAGATTTACATAAGTACTCACATGATACATATGCTAAAGATTGCATAGTAGACAATAAACAATTAGAGCTACATACAACCATTCATTGTGTCAAAAAAAAGAGGCAAAATCACAACAGCATAAT
>MU226316.1:1159482-1194451 GCA_018584345.1 Thuja plicata
TTCGTAGGCATTAGATAAAAATTTCCTTAAGATCATACATGGACCTATCTTCTTCCATTTTAATTTATTACAGGCTCCTAGGTGTTTGAAAGCCTTAGGAGTTTTTATTTTTCAAAGCATTTAGATCTTTCACATATTCCTCTAGCTTCATTGTCTCCTAAGCATCATCTTCATGGTTTGATATATATATACAAATAGTTACCTCATTGTACATTGGTAACCTAATTACTAGATGAGTGACTATAGTACCCTAGTTTGCATTATTATATGATCTTGTTTAATTTGTGTTCATTTCATGAAAATATACATGTAAAGGAAAATAAATTTCTGCATCTAAATATTACATCTATATACTATATATATGCCAAATAACTTATATATACTATACAAGGAAAGGAACTAAAAGATAAAATCATCTGGGCTTCTATGAGCATAGCCAAATTTAAGAAGAATATGAAAGAGTACAGGCATACATAAGAGGATGAACATAAATAATAAGGGTACCAGACATTGCTTGAAGTGATGAATTTTTGACCCGGGTATGAATCCAATGTGCTCCTGCGTGATCCATAACCTACAAAGAAAAGAGAGATGGGGGTTAGATCAAGAAGATCTAAGCAATGAATGACATCCTATTACTGATCCTCATCTACAATTATGCATGTGCATAGTCAATCCATACACTTCTAAAAGAAAAACCATGCTATAGGACATGTGCACTCAGAAGAATGTTGCAGAAAGGAAAGAAGATACCATGTTTTTCCTCATGAAATTATCATAAACGGGGAGTACCACATAGTGAATATCAACACCAAAACAAATAAAGAGGTATCAATCACTTCAGAAAATGCCTTGAAGGTAATAGAAATGATGCCCTAGCTCTCAAAGCTTGTGGGTCATCAAGCATTCCAAATGCAAAGATGTAAACGAATGCCAGTATTAAACAGTGAGCTCATAAACAATGCATGATGTCCTAGCTTGCAGCGTGCGAGCCATCAAGACATTTACTCATGAAATGATTATAAATGGGGAGTACCACATAGTGAATATCGATAGAAAAAAAAAGAGAGATCAAACACTTCATACAATAACTTGAAGGTAATAGCATTGATGCCCTAGCTCTCAAAGCTTGCAGGACATCAAGCATTTCATATGCAAAGATGTGAACAATGCCAGTATTAAACAGTGGGCTAATAAACAATGCATGATGCCCTAGCTTGCACCCCGTGAGGTATCAAGGTATTTCATCATGAAATGATCATCAATGGGGAGTAACATAGTGAATATCAACAACAAAAAAAATAAAGAGAGATCAAAAACTTCACATAATGCCTTGAAGGTAATAGCAACGATGCCCTAACTCTCAAAGCTAGCAGGTCATCAAGCATTCAAAATGTAAAGATGTAAACAATGCCAGTATTAAACAGTGAGCTAATAAATAATGCATGATGCCCTAACTTGTAGCCCGCGAGCCATCAAGACATTTTGTCATGAAATGATCATAAATGGGGAGTACCACATAGTGAATATCAACAAAAAAACAAATAAAGAGAGATCAAACACTTCACACATTGCCTTGAAGTTAGTAGCAATGATTCCCTATCTCTCAAAGCTCATGGGTCATCAAGCATTCAAAATTCAAAGATGTAAACAATGACAGTATTAAACAGTGAGCTCATAAACAATGCATGATGCCCTAGCTTGTAGTCTGCGATCCATTAAGACATTTCTAGTATTAACAATGCTAGTATTAAAATACCAACAATGCCAGTATTAACATTCATATTGTGCCATTAAATCAACAAATGCCATCAAAATTAAGTTGAGATAATGAGAATACAAAGCTTGAATTCCTACCTGATCAACTCGTGGCTACCATATTATACCAAGATTCAAGTATTCCACAGTTAGGCCCTCTTCGTGCATGATGGTATGCGATCATGCTAAAATAGAAATGAGCCTTTTTTTATTTTCTTTTTTTCTATTTATAATCACTCAAGTGTCACAATTATGACAATACCATTGCTATTACGACAACATCAGGGGCACTTGAACAAAAAAACACAAAAATACACACAAATGGTAGTGTCGTCGCAAATTGGCATCAAAATTTGACCCCAAATCTTGTAGTGACCAATCTTGTTTTAGTAATGTGTAAAGAAAAGAATCAAATTAATGAACCATATACACATTTGACACATGGATTTTTAATGTAGAAACCCTGTTAAGGGAAAAACCACTTGGGATCGGTAACCCAAAATTTTCACTTCTTAAGTGAGCTCGGTAAAGAGCCAACCCTGTTAAAGGTTACAAACACACTGTTAAGTGTGACCTTGTTAGAGGATTTAAAACTAACAATTTATCATTTGACCTATCAATCACTATGTTGTCAACATGAAAAACCTTTTGATACTCTTGAGTATCTCAATATAATAAGGATGGTCAAATTCCACTCGGTTAAGAGATTTTTTGAATCAATGCTTAAAATGGAACAATAAATGATATGTTCAATAATAAAACTTTAACTTGCTGATTTTCAGATCTATTGTAAGTCCATAATACCTCTCTTATCAATGTTCTCTTTAATTCCTGTGCTCCCCTTATTTCTTCTTTTATGCTTGGTGAATTGTCTTGCTTCTCTGTTGCTCAGTGTCTACATAATTATTGGCTTTGTTCTTCATCCTGTATGATCAGATCTGCATGAATAATTCTATCTTCACCAAAATTATATTCATCATTCCTCTTCTTTCATAATGAATTACTTGTCTCTTTATATAGACATGATTTCAGCATTTAATCTCCTTGTTCTTTCTTGTTCTTGATGTAGATAGCTTTCTTGATCCGCAAATATCACCATGCATTTCTTTAATCTTTAAATCTTTGCTTTAGTTTTATTCTATAGATTTCTCCTTGACAACTGTGAATAAAACTAGCTTTAAATATTTAGTTCAACTAATCGATGAAAACAAATCAATCAATCAGTTAACTCTAAATATAGCTCCTACCACCTAAGTGTTTTGTCATTTCCTGCGGTGCTTGATATACACTATGACTACTCAGGGCTCTCTATCCATTGGCGTGCACTATCCATCAGTGTTTACTGTCACTTAGTATACACTAGATTTTTATGTTTACCAATAACATAAACTTTATCTTTTTGGTTTCTTGAAGTCTATGATATTATGTATATGACCAATCAGATTATATAAAGTTGATATCAATGACAATACAATACATTAACTGATTTAATGTCTTGCATTTAATTTCTATAGCTTAGTGATCATCAACTTATCATCTTCAAAAATTTAATTATTTATAGTTCAACATTAACATCATCTCAATATGAGCATACAAAAATAATGATAGAAACTCTAATAGTGAATATAAACTATGACAACTAAATTTATGACAAATATCTGAGACGACATGATCAAAATAACAACTTCATATATCAGATAAATTCTTTGCTGAAACATCAATACATTGAAGATGAAAAAATATAAAAAAAAACCTGAACATCAACCCGATGATTGTATATAGATGACAATGCCAAAATGAAGAAGAATGAACAAACATCAAATAAAATTGAAGGAGACATTAATCACATGACTCTTGTATGTCCATGAATGCCTCTTGAGAGACCATGTGAGATTCCCTTCCAATACCACACAATAACCATGTGAACTGGTAAACCTCCAATCATAAAATCCATCATAACTTCAACATAATATATGCAAAATATAGATACTCAGCCTCACAAGGAGGAAATAAGGAGACATAGTAACAGAGAAATATTGAGCTCGAATAATCAGCAGGAGAAAATGATGACAACAATACCAACACAGTAGGTATGAAGAAAAGTCTCTCGCAGCTACTCATATTTTAATACTCCCTCTTAGAAAGAGAGAGTTCTTCAATTAGTCATCTCATGACAAGTGCATCTAGCTGCAATCAAAATGAATGTCAACAAAAAAATCTCATCATATATTTTCTTAATATAAAATTTTTATATTAGCTAAACAATATTCACCATAGCTACTGCTAGAGGGTGAATTAGAAAAGCCTAAAATTAAGTCATGGAGTCACACACATGAATTCCACTATGCCTACTCATAGAGGGTGGATCCAACATGCCTACTCACATAGGGTGGAATGAGTGCTTACACCTGAGACTTATCCCAAAGAAGAATGCATTTCTGCTATTCCTACTCGCAAAGGGTGGATCCACCATGCCTACTCACAAAGGGTATAACAAGGGATTTTACCTCAAACTTCTCCTGCAGAGAATAACTGGTTAACAAGAAATGAATCATTGGATCTTAGAATCTCTCAACAAGATCATCATTCTCCACAATACCAAGCTTATCCCAAAAATATTAAAACTTCACTCTCAAAAGTGGCTTGGTGAGGATGTCCGCAGTCTTCTCCTCTATAGAAAATTTTTTAAGCTCAATATCTTTCCTTTGAACCATATCCCTCAAGTAATGATATTTAATTTACACATGTTTTGTTTTTTATGAAAAAATGGATTAACTGAAAGCTTCACACAACTTTAATTATCACACATAATCATAGTAGGTTCAAAAATCTATCCAAATAAACCAACAAGTAATTTTTGAAGCCACACAAATTCTCTTGCAGTCACATAAGCTACAACATATTATGCTTCATTAGTACTTTGAGCTACACAAGTTTTTTTCCTATTGCACTAGGAAATCATTGTTGAACCCAAATTGAAACAACATCCTGAAGTACTCTTCCTTTCAGGCACACACCCTTCCCAATCTAAGTTAGAAAATCCCTGTAAGATCAACTCAACATTTGAGGAATATTTTAATCCATATCCTACTGTACCACAAACATATCTCAAAATATGTTTGGCTGCCACAAGATGAATTTTCCTTGGTTCACACATAATTGAATTAATGTATTTATTGCATAACATATATTAGGTCTTTTATTAACTAAATACATTAAGGAACAAATTATTTGTTGATACATAGTATGATCAACCAAATTTGAAACAACAACATCCTCGTGTATTTTTTTCAAATTTACTTCCATAGGAGTAACCATAGATTTATAATCTAGCATTCTGAATCTTTTCAACATATCTATTGCATATTTACCATGACTTAAAATAATTTCATTTGATCTTTTCCATACCTAAATCCAAAGGAAATAATGCAATAATCCAAGTCTTTCATTTCAAATTATGAATCAAGCTCTTTTACACTTAAAAATAAGATCATCATCACTAGTTAGGAATAAATCATCAACATAAAGCACAAGAATCAACACTTTGTTATCATTTACCTTAAAATACAAATTTGGATTTGCATCATTATTTTGAAAGCCCAAATTTAGAAGGTGGTTATCAATTCTCTCATACCAAGCTCGAGGAGCTTGCTTAAGGCCATACATAGCCTTTTTCAACTTACACACATAAGATTATTTATCATGAATTAAAAACTCTTCAGGCTGCTCAATGATGACTTCCTCTTCCATTACTCCATTTAGAAATGTTATTTTAACATCCATTTGGTGAAGTTTCTATCCCTTCACTACTGTAATAGCTATGATAGTTCTAATGGAAGTATAATGAGCTATAGGTGCAAAGGTTTCTTCATAATCTATTCCTTCCATTTGTGACAAACCTATAGAAACAAATACGACCTTATATTTCTCTATACTACCATCAGTAGCATGTTTAATTTTAAATAATCATTTGGAAGAAACCACAAATTTACCTTTTGGTCTTGGAACTATATCCCAAACATCATTTTTAAGAATAGACTGATACTCTTCCATCATTCCCTCCTTCCACACTTGCTGATTTGAAGCTTCTTCAACATTGTAAGGTTTAGATGTAATAATGTGACTCATTAATGTAACATAAACATAATTTTTTTGAGGCATTTTACTTTATCTGAAAGTACCACAAGGGGCTGCATAGGTTTCACCTTCTTCCATAATGTTTCTATCCCACAAAGGTATTTTATTATTGGCTGGAGTAAAAATGGAACTTGCTAAAGTGTCTATAGAATCAACTAGATTAAATGGATCAACATGATTATTAGGATCTATATTCTTCCACTAAAACTCTAAAGGTGGATCTAGATCAGCCATAACTAAATCTTGAGGATGCTCAAAATTTTCTTCATCATTTTCAATGTTAGGTTCTTTGGGTAGCTTGCAAGCTATATCTTCATCAGATGTGACATCCCTACTGATTTAAATTTGTTTTTGTCCTGGAACATATATCTTGTATGCTTTAGAAGAATCAATATAACCAACAAATATCCCTTTCTTTCCTAAATGTTCCAACTTTGATCTTTTCTCTTTTGGAATGTGAATATAAACTGGGCATCCAAAAATTCAGAAGTAACTAACATCTAGTTTGATACCTGAGAATGCTTCTTCCATAGTCATGCTGTCAATAATATGATGTGGAATATGATTATGAATATGGAATACGATTATCAATGTGGAGTACTATCCTGGAAGCTTCAACCCATAGAAATTTTGGAAGACTTTGATCGTGAATCATTGCCTTTGCTATCTCAACAAAAGTCCTATTCTTTCTCTCAGCCACACCATTTTTTTGAAGATTATAGGGAACATAAAAGTCCCTCTTAATCCCAACTTCAACACAAAAATTATGAAAAATTATGAACACGTATTCTCTACCATTATCAGACCTTAAGATCTTAATCCTTTTATTAGATAAATTTTCAACCAAAGCTTTGAATTCTTTAAAGCGAGACAACACCTCATCAGATTCCTTAGACTTAAGAAAATAGATCCAACATTTACAAGAGAAATAATCTACGAATGTAATATATTACCAAAAACCACTAAGAGATGCAATAGACATGGAACCATATAAATTTGAATATATTAATTCTAGTATCTCTTGAGCTCTAGTTTAACTACTATGGAAAGTGCACTTAATATTGTTACCTAGAGCTCATCCCTTGCAAACTCCTTCATGATTCTGATTTAACTTTAGAAGACCAACAAAAACCTTCTCCATAGAGGCTAAAGTTTTTAAATTAAAATGTCCAAACCTCTTGTTCCATAATTCATTTGAATTTGAAGTATGATGAGTAAGTGCATGAAATGGACGAGCTGAAAATTTTTAGAGGCTTTCATGAAGTACTCCGATTCACGAGCTGATTTAAAATCATAATTCTTTTTCCATGACAAGAATTTACTATCAGAAAAGGAAACATGATATACTTTATCTTCTAAAGCTGATATATAAATCAGATTTCATTTTATGCTAAGAAAAAATAAAACATCGCTTAAGTGAAGAAAAATACGAGAATCTAGATTGAAAGATGTAGAGCCAACACCTTTCAATGAGTAACTAGCATCATCATGAATGATAACTTATAAATTAGAATCCTTCTCCATAAAATTAAATAGATGTTATTTGAATCTAGTAATGTGATGAGATGCGTCACTATCAATTAACCATGTATCACTATTTGTGGGAACATTGTTGGAGAGAGAATAGATGGGTAGGAAACCTTTACAATTATCACTAGACTCTCTTTGAGGGGAGGAGTTCTCAACATTAGTAGTAGAAACAATAGCATGAGGCTTTGGTCTTATAGTGTAATCTCTAGCAAAATGAAAAAATTTATCACATCTAAAACACTGAAATCGAGAAAGATCTCTCTTCATTTTTTTGAAGTCTGAGGCTAATTCAAAACTCTTGTCTCTAGTCCTTTTAAAATCTAATTCCTTCCCTTTTCCTTTGGAAGTATGAGTTGCAAGAATGTGATCATCTTTATGATGATTTTTTCGGCCACTTCCTCTTGCTTCTAATCTACATTCCACTTGAATGCATTTGATGGGGATCTCCTCTCATAGAGCCTTCTATCTCTCTCTAAGACCTTCTCTTTGTCTTCTTTAGGGTCTCTATCTCTACCCTAACTAGAGGATTCCTCTCTGATCCCCAATTTCACTAGGAGCTCTCCACCAACTTCAAACTCTTCACTAATCTCTCCTCCTTAACCTTCTTACTTCTATGGCTTCACTAGCCTCCTACCACTCCAATGGTGTCAAATTATTAAGGAGTGGTTCCCTAACTCCTCTTAGGTCTAATCCAACCCCTATGGATCTAATTTTGTGAATGTTGTACCCATTTTCCAATCGGGTTCAAAATTACTAGTCTTTTAGGCCTTGTAGCCTTTTTAGGCCTATTAGCCCTCCTAAACACTGAAAAGGTGGATTTTCTCCTAAAAACCCTTAACACATTTAGAAAAATATTGCATATTCTTTGTGGGTTTTTCCCCACCTTATATATTTTATAGGTCTCCAATTCCCACACTATCCGTACAGTGGACTTCCACCAAACCCCTAAAAATAAGGGTATTTAGGGCATGAAGACTGGTTTGGTTTCTTGGGATTATTTAGTTGATCAATTGAGTTCCTCAAAACTTCTCCTTCAATCATAATGTCTAAAATTATTTCCCCCACACTCCTCTATCCTTTATTGGCACATACCAATCACACAACAACCTCCATTGCCTCTGCACTATTCAGTTACCCTAGCTAGAATAACTAGTACTCGCCTAGGGCCTGAATATTCTCAAGCTTCCCCTACACACACACACAAACTCTAAAAGCCATATATAAAAATTATATACAAGGATATAATGGATTCCAAGTGGTCATGGAGTTTGAACCACGGGAACACCAAGAAAAGCCATCTTTTACATGACTGGACCAAAACTGGCCAGTGAACTCACAAAATACAAGAATTAAACAAAAGATAACCAGAAAGAACAACTAACTAATACAATGCCACAAATATCTAAGTAATTACATTTAAAACAATCTCCATGCTTTAATTCAATGCATTCAATCCACAAAAGTGATGAATGATGGCTCTGTAACTTAATTACACTGAAAATTGGTTCTTTTCAGTAACCAGTCTGTACAATATGAAAACCAACTATCAGATTAGGGTTGAATTCAGATTATGTACTCTCATTCCTCCTATCTAGACCATTTTATTGGGATTTGGGCATCATAAGAGCTGATTCCTAAAATCTAGGAAATGTTGTCATGACAACTTTTAAAAGTTGTCATGACAACTTTGACAACTTTTGTCAAAATGACACTTTCTCCACTTTGATGGTCCTATTTGGTTTCAAACCTTACCAAATGACCTCAAAAGACTTGAAAAAATTAAAAACTTAAAAATATTCCCATTTTGGAATTTTGGTCAACCCTTTGACCTTTCGGTTGACTTCTAGGTTCTAGACCCCTAGAATCAACTTGACTCAACCACACACAAAACCTAATCTTTCCTAACACTAAAGCACACTTAAAACACACTAGGGACTTTATAAAATAGTCCTTATTCATGGATGGTTTTCCAAACCAACCTACAAGCCAAAATGACTAAAAAATTTCCTAAATACCTTAGGGTGCTCCTGCGCCAGCATTCAACTCTTAAACGATCAAATTTTTGGAAGCTCATCTCTTCCACTAATACCCTGAATGAATGAATCCTAGGAATGAGGAAGTCCATGAATAGCAAGCATGAAAAGATCTTTATCTAAAAATGTTTCACCAATAGCACTAAGCTAGTCTTTTAATTCTATAATTTTTATGTAATATGAAACTACAGACTCTCCTCTTGACATCTTAACATCCAATAGTTGATGCCTCAAATAAAGTGTTATACTAGTGTTGTTAAACTCATAGAAATCCTTGAGAGTTTTGAATAGATCCTTAGCTGATTCCAATTTAGAAATCAAACAAATCAAATGATCTTTGACAGAATCAATCATGATATTTTTTTCCATAACCTTATTCTTCTTCCACTAAGATTTTTCAGTATCACCAGATGACTCAGCAACATCAACATTTACATAATCTAAAAGATCATTTTCCTTAAGAGAAATTATAAATTTTGGTTTCCAAGAAGAAAAATTAAATGATCCCTCTAACATATCGTCAACTTTCAGACCATTCACGACCATCTTCACACACTGATAACAAAAGGATGAAAGGAAGTAATAAAGAAAAAAGGTTAAAAAAAACTTCTAGTTCAAGATTGAATTCCTTCAAACCCTCTTTGATACCATGTTAAGTTTATGAACCAGAAATAAATATTGCAATAATTGAATAAAATACAACATGAAACTAGACAATGCTCAAGATTATCTTGGGAAAACCCTCCTCATCAAGGGTGAAAAACCTATCCCACCAAAATGATAGTATATATTATGAATTCAAAATTATGAATACAAAATGCTTTAAAATTTGAGACTCTCAACTATAGACCACAAAATCATTACTCATAAATTCTTGAAATTTTCTAAATATCTATATATTGGTGGCAGAACATGATGCATCTAACATCATCACAATCTAAGCATACAAAAATGATAATAGAAACTTTGAGAGTGAATATAAATTATACTAATCATATAGCACTCAAACTATGACAACAAAATTTATGACAAATATCTGAGACAAAATGATAAAAATAAAAAATTCATTTATCAGATGAATTCTTCAGGGAAACATCAACACACCGAAGATGAAAAGATAAAAAATGTGAACATCAACCCAATGATTGTATATAGATGACAATGCCAAAATTAAGAAGACTAAACAAACATAAAAGAAAACTTAAGGAGACATTAATAACATTACTCTTGACTATCCATGAATGCCTCTTGAGAGACCATGTGAGAGTCCCTTCCAATACCATGTAATAAGCATGTGAACTGGTAAACATCCAATAATAAAAGCCATCGTAACTTCAACATAATATATTTAGAATACAGATACTCAGCCACACAAGGAGGAAATAAGGAGACAGTAACAAAGAAAGACCAAGCACCAATAATCAACAAGATAAAATGATGAAAACAATACCAACATAGTAGGTATAAAGAAAAGTCTCTCACAACTACTCATACTTTAACATAAATATCTTAAAAAAAAAATTTAGAATAGAAACATGTGTTCTGGTCTAATAGTAGTTAGGTATAACAATCCTGTAATCATTTATCTTTATTTTCTCTTGATGACCTTAGGAGATTCAAAATATTTACTTAACTTACAACTAGTAACCATAGGAGTACATACTGGTTTAACGTTCTCCATTCTAAACTTTCTCAATGTTTCTTTAATACACTTTAATTGTGAAATAAAGATACCTTCAGTATTCTTATTAACTTGTAAACCAAGAATGAAATTAATTTTCCCAATCATAGACATTTCAAACTCTTCTTAAATCTAATTAAAAAATTTCTTGCACTTAACATCATTTCCTATAAATATATGTCATCCACATAAACAATTACAATAAAGATATCATATTTTCAACATTAAAATAGAGATCTCTATCAACAATACCTTTTGTAAATCCTCGCTTCTACAAATACATGTCAAGTCTCGCACACCAAACTCTAGGATCTTATTTCATTCCATATAGTTCCTTCTTCAATTTTCAAACCATATCTGGATCATATGATAGCTTAAATCCTTCTATTTTCTCTATGTACACTTCTTCTTTTAGCTCTCCATTCAGGAAAACAGATTTCACATACATCTGATAAACCTTAAATTCCTTATGTACTACAAAGGATAGAAACATTGTAATTTCCTTCATTCTTTCCATAGGATCCCCTCAAAATCATTTCCTTCCACATGTGTATAGCCTTTACATACAAGTATTGCCTCATAATATTTTTCAAATCTTTAATAGTTTGAATTGAAAGTTAATCCTTACTAGATTATCAAAGTTAATGTGACACATTCTCTAGTGCCATAGCCAACTCTCATTAATCTTATATATCAATTAATATCTAGTAGAAATCATCAACTAATAAACATTTCCATCTTTCGTCTTTCAAACAAAAATGATAGTTCTAGATCTTTTCCCAATCTCACAACCATCATCCTAAAAAAAAGATTATATCCATTGCCAAACACTTTTCCAACACTCAAACTATTATTATTTAATCCTTTAACATAGTAAACATTATCAATGAACATTATGTTTATCATAAAAAATGATAGAACCTATTCCAACTATCTTAATAGTTTGATCATCTCCAAATCTAACACCTCCTCCATCATATATTTCAAGCTTTACAAATTTACTCTTATACCTATCACATGGTTAGAACATCTGCTATCATGTCATTCATCTCTATCTCTTATAACATAAAAATAATAAGCCACAATATCTACAATTTTAGTATCAACTTCTAGAGATTTCCTTTCAACAATTTTGCTAGGGTTAGCAGGACACAATTATTCTTTAACAAGGAAGAACATGAATTGATCTTCTTCTTCATAATCAGATTTATCATGAAAATTACTAGCATCTTCATTGACATAATAAGCTTTCTTGTTAAACTTTCCTTTTCTTTCCTTATTCTTTTGATTTTTAATTTTTCAAGATATCTAGAAGCATAATGACCTATCTTTCTATAACTAAAATATTTAAAAGGAATCTTACCTTTGTATTTTATGGTTCCTTTCTTCATTATTCTCACAAAGTTTTCTTCAATCTCATCAAAGTATTCCTCATCAAAATATTCCTCTTTTTCTGATTTAGTATCCTTAAATGCAATTTTTGTTCTTGCATTGGTAGTACCAAATTTCCCCATCTCAAAAGAAAGTAAGGAGCCCAACATATTTTCTGTAGTATACTTATTCAAATTTTGATATTATTCTATAGAAGAAACCTTAGAACTATAGGATTTAGTAATTATTTTGAGTACCTTCTACACAACATTTATTTCTTCCAACCTACCACTAAGACCTTTGATCTCATTCACAAAATCTTATATCTTTTAAAAATAAATACTTATATTTTCATCTTCTTCCATCCACAAGCATTCATATTTATCCTTATCATTCTGCAACCTAGCTTGTTTGAGTATATCATTTCCTTCATAAGGTCTCCTTAAATTTTCTCAAATAACATGAGTACTTTCTAAAGATACAACTTTTGTTAACTTAGTTTTAGAAAGATCACTGAAAATATCACACCTTTCCTCTCATTTTCCTCATATGCCTTGACCTCATAAGGATTTTTCAATCCATTTGATAGTTGTGCATATTGTTTCTCAACATCTTTCCAAGTTTCATAACTGAGAGAGATCAAATATCCTCACATCTCCAACTTCTAATAAACATAATTAGATCCATAAAACATAAGGAGTATTAGTTTATTTTCCATCAATTTCTCCTTAAGTGGTTAATCTCTTCTCCAAGGAACCAAATCTTTGATATAAATTTTTAAATGCCTAGGTCAAATGAGAGGGGGGGGGGGGGGGGGGGGGGTGAATCAATTGTCAATAAATCCGTTAAAATGTTTTACTGAATCAGACCGACAAAAAATTTTCCTTAATTTTTTTACCACTCAAATATATAAGAATGAAATAACATAGAAAAATAGAAAACACAATACACTATTAAACACCAGATATATGTGGAAAACCCTATTAAGGGAAAAACCATTAAGAATATTAATTCTCAAATATATAAGAACACCTATTAGGGTGACACTAGTTAAGGTGATTTTTACAAACAAAGGATCACTACTTGAAGAAAGAATGCTCACTCCTTAGATGAAGAAGGATAAAAGAGAATAGATCTTCCACTGATGAACTTCTGCAACACTAATGAATTATTTGTAGATACCTTCAACTCATTTCTTCCAGTAGTTAACACATGAAATTTCACACAGCTCAACACCACACTCCGTGCCACTTCGTACATATATGGAGACCGATCCTCCTTCATACATCCCCATCACACATGAACACACTTGCACAATTATAAATATATGACACACTATTTTTTCAATGAATCGTTGTTAATTTATACCTTTCTTTCATTTATGAAATCTCCCACTGTCAGCTAAGTATCTAATTGAACACAATTTGAATTAGGTTGGCACTAAAAATTTCTATGGTGAAAAAGTAATGAGAAGTGGAGCACAAAAACCCTTAACATGGACCAAATAAATATCATACACTTTATATTTAATCTATAATTCATCAAGATAATTAATTAAAGTGTAAACACTCGAGGTTAGCCAAACCTAGAGTAAAAACACCATCAAACTTTGAAATCATGGCTCCAAAACTCAAAATCTTGTTCAAATTGAACTAAATGAATTGAAGGACATTAAAATATCCATTCCAAAAACACAGCATCATAAACTATCATGCGGAGAAATGTGGAGCATGCATTTCATGTAGGAAATACTATCAAATATTGTCATACTCAAAGGAACACCAACTCCACTAAATTGCGGTCTAAATCGCCAAAAAATGAATCCAACATCTTCAAACATTAATCAAAATCGTACCAAAGCCTCATTAGTAGATTTGCAACATGAAAATATAAGGAGAAAAATTATCAGCACTATTGCACAAGAAACAACACCACTACACAGCGAATAGTCACTAATGACAACAACAACATGTTGACATTAATGAGAACCTAACCAACTCAGGTAACAAATCATTTTTCTCAATATCGTAAAAAATATTTGGTTACTACACTAATTAAATGTTCCTAAACATTTCAAGGATTTAACCCATTTGAAACCCAAAATCTTTGATTAACTATTTCTAACCTATCAAATGAATAGGAAGCATATTCAAAAGGGAATAAAAGCCATAAATTGAACCAAGAGCCTTCATATTTGATTACCGAAGTGTGTGGAAATGTATTAATTCAATCTCACAAGATAATTTAAACTCGTATAATCCCTCATGGCAAGCTACGCGAATTGTCCTACTTCAAAAAAATCTTGGATATTGCCTTGCTTCCAGTCAGGCATCCATAACTTCTAAAAGGTTATTATTTTCATTCCCAATAACATTGATTTACTACCAAATAGGCATCCATTTATCCACTAGAGATATTTGCAAACTCCCAAAGAGAAATACTTTTATGTTTCTCTCATTTATTGTTTTTTCTCTTTTCGTTCATACTATTTTTCTCAAATTTTTAGGTTTTGTCTCATAAGAAGTGAAGCTCATAATGGGTTTAAGAATTATAGTAGCACTAAAGTAGGATTTAAGGATTTTTGACTAGCTACAACTTCTTTTATGAAACTTGAATAACATAGAGCAATTAATTATGTGTAAAATATAGAAATCAAAAGATTCGGTGTCAAGACACAATGAGTGATTCCCTTCTAAGTCAAGGACAAATCCTAACCAACCAATAAAGTTGGAGAAGAACAACCTTAGATTCTAAATGACTGCATAAATATTTATCCAAGAAATAAATTGATCATAATTTGGAATTACACCTATGTATGTAAAGACAACAACACCTTTCTAAGAAATAGGGATCCCACAATACTAAACTTAACAAAGCAGGAATAACCAAACTAAAAAAAACTAATAGCTAGAATCAAATGACTCTAGGAAAATCCTAAGAAAACTAATACTTACCACTAAAATTTCTTGATCTAAATCACTTAAGTTAGACGTTCTCTAACTACGTTGAAAATACTTGAGTGAACAAAACTCCAAAGAGATAAATATATACATGAACTAACATGATTTCTCAAAATGTTCAATAGTAATAAGACAATATTCATGGTTTGAAGTCTTGCAAATTTGTCTTTATACTCAAAGAAAAAAATTACTACCTCACATTGATATTAAGTAAATAGTTCATTCAAAATAAAAAATTGAGGTAATTCATTAGGTCGGTGATTTATCCACTCACAAGTTTTTCCTAGATTTCCATAATCAAATTGATAACTTTCAAAACTAGTAGCAAGGAAAGATATAACCTAGCATTATTTTTCCCCAAATAGAATTTTTTTTAACATCCATCATTAAAAAAGAGGCTGAATTTGATGATGTATCACTCCTCTCACATCTACATCATATTCGCGATTGAGTAATGTAGGATCAAACTTGAACTCAGGTACATAGAAAATTTTTCCTATTTTATTATCTTCATATTACATAACCCATTCATATTTTTTCAGCTCTATAAGAATATGTTTAAAAGCTAAGGTCTCTTTGATAGGTTGATCTTTAAATACTTCCCTGCTTTTTTCCTCAAATACAATATCTAGTTGTAGTGCCAATTTGAATTATTCTACATTCTTTACTTCCAAAAAAATAATTTTCTCATGAGTTAACACATCTCCTTGATTACTCTCTCCAAGGATGCTTAAAATTCATAATCTGAAATATGATAACTATTTAGAATGTCTTGTGTTTCTTCATTCAGATCTTCCAAACTTTGATCATCACTTCCCATAATTTCATGTTTTTTTGCAAATTTGTCTAGGGTTGCATCTCTTTTCTCATCCAAGTACTAAAGTTGAGACAATTGTGTTTGAAATATATCCTTACCCTCCAATTATTCTTGCATGAATTGCAAAGTTGAAATTTTCAATTATAGTGGGAAGACTAGATCTTGTCCATACAAAAAATGGTAGTAAGAAATTCTTAGAGAGTTCTTGGCTTGGGTTCTTGCACCATCCTAAAAATTTAGCACCCATAATTGGATGCTCTATTAGGCCTCATTTTGGTGATTTTAAGAGTTCAATGTTCGTCATGTTTGATCCTAGCAACTTGATTCTTCTTTTCCCACATCTGGCTCACCATCCTAACACCCAATTCAAATTGCAGCTCATTCTCTTAGGTACATAATGTTTTAGACATTATGTACCCAGGAAAATAATGATTCAAATGTTATTTTCTTGCTAGTTTTGGCTCAAATTTGGCTCAAAGCCCTATGTTAGGGTTTTGGTGGGAAATTAGATCCCATGGTTGGCCTTTCTATTTTTGAATCCCAAAATATAGGATGAGGAATATAAAAACCCTATCTATCCTCATTTTGATATACATTAATTATCAATTGCAAGAAATCAAGCATTTTCAAGAGACCAATCAATCAAGCATTCATGCAAATTGGATTCAAGATTTGAAGAAAAGAATCCAAGATCTAATATTTATTTTAGCGTCCAAGGAAAATTGAAGGCAATATTCTCCATCATAGAAAAATTCTCTCCCATTAAGGCCAAGTAGATGAGTTCAAAATCAAGTAAGGATATCCTTCCTTCCATCCACAAGCTTTCTTCCTTCATTGCAAGTGATTATCAAGCATATATACATTGAGGATCTACGAGTGACATTCATAAATCCATGCATTTGTGAAGTAAACCTTGATTCCTTTCTACATTACATGGTCAACACCTTCAATTCAAGAAAAAAATCAATAATCTTCATGAATACGAGTGATTTATACATCTATCCATGAGGGTTTAAGCAAGGTGAATCAAACATTTACCCTTTTACATTTTTTTATGCACTTTCCTTTTATTTTCATGGTTGATTCCTAAACAAGGGCTTGACCAAGGAAAACCCCTTTTACCAAACCTTTTTACCATTTTTTATGTGTGCAAGAATAGGTGACAAACCTATCAAAACTTTTTGACAAGATCAAGAGCTATCAGAGAGACCTTGAAAATTTTAGTCAAAAGTACCAAGAATAGAACATTTGAAACATTATGTTCCTAGGTACAAAATCTTTGACACATTTTTATCCTACAACTTCAGCCCAGATTGAAATCACGGGTCACTACATGAGTCTAGACCCTGACTTAGGTCATTTCTATTTTCTAGCAGTTAGTTATCAATTTGTAATTTCTAGATCTATTTATATTTGCCTATTTAGCTCTCTACATTGCATTATTCATTTTCTCTCTTTCCATTTCACAATTTACACATCGTAGTGATGGATCATCATCCCATTCAATGCTTAGGTCCTACTTGAACCTATTGTGATATTTTCCTTTTGAGTGTGCAATTTTGAAAAGGAGGAGTAATCTATCCCTTCGCATTGCTTCCCTTTTCATCATATACAATTCTATCTACCCAAAGATAAAATTATAGTTGTGTTTACCAGTAATTTTGTTTCTTTCCTAGAAATTGCTTGATGACACTTATAAAATTCTTGTTTGTTGACTTATTCAAGCCATTTATTGAGGGTAGTAATTTGATGAAAATTTCAAAGTTATGTCATATTCCAATGCCTAATTTGAAAATGTAGGACCACTATCACATACTAAACCATGAGGACATCCAATCTTGGTTATGATATTTTCCTCCAAACATTTGATCACAACATCAATGGTGCAAATTTTTAAATCATGATTATTACCAATTTTCACACAATAGCTAAAATTGGTAGAGTTGGTTTAGTATTGTTTCATTCAAAGAGTGTAAAGTTTAATCACACAAATTTGATCAAAATCTTCCACCATTTTGAGTTGTTTTCCTGACTGTGCAAGGAAGAAAAAAGTATTGGGAGTGCTCTGATAGAAGTTTTTTCAATATATGAGTAAGGGATTTATCCCACTATAGCTTGTTAGAGTTTTATTCTATATTTTTATATGTGGGCTCTCACTTGACTAGTAACCAAAAGAAGGAACTTTTGGTTCACTTAAACGAGCGCAAGGTATGTGGTTGGGAAATTTGGAAATTGACGTGGATGTGACAACTAAGATAATTTCTTGGGTTCACAGTGATGCATGGTGACTAGGCGATGATGTGGTAGATCAGCGACGAACTAGACTGTAACATGTGGCATGTGATAGAGGCAGATGGCAGTCACAAATGGTTATTTCCATGTCACAAGGTTAACATGCGGTTAATGGATAAAGCCATGAGCTAGCAAGTGACAGATGGTTGTTTCTAGGTTGTGAGGTTAGCATGTGGTTAGTGGTTCAAGCCATAAGTTGGCAAGTGACAGTTAGTCTCCAGGTCCCAAGGTTAGTAGGAGTTTAGTGGATTAAGCCATGAGCTAGAGAGTAAGTGGTCATGAGGTCATGGGTTTAAATGGAAGTGAAATTCTTGAGATTGCAAGAAATTAAAACTTTGAAATACTATCGGGAAGGAAATCAATGGAAGATGATTCTTGAAATTATGAAATACTATCAGGAATTGAAGCAATGGAAGGAAATTCCCAAAATTCTAAAATACTATTGTGAATGGAAGGAAATTCCCAAAATTTCAAATTACTATCAGGAATGGAAGAAATGGAAGGAAATTCCTGAAATTCCAAAAAGTGATTGCGAATGGAAGCAATGGAAGGCAATTCCCAAAATTTGGAAAAAGTGATCAGGAATGGAAGCACATGAAGGATATTCCCAAAATATGAGATTGGGAATGGAAGCACATGAAGGCGATTCCCTAAAATTTTGAAGAACAGTTTGAGGTATTCAACGGTGACATTTAGAGAGTTGGAGAGCGCGGCTAGTCACCAAGTCACGAGGACATATGGGTCATCAGTGATAGGTCTCATGAGCTAGAGAATGGTTGTCACCAAGTCAAAAAATGCATAGTACTGAGGTGAATGTCTGAGACAATGAGGACATGCCATGTGTCATTTGTAAGAGATGTATTTATCTAAAATATAAAGGTGGGGAGATTGAAGATGAAAACAAGAGGAGCTATTTTTTTATATTTTTGGGGCAAGCTTAGAGTCCACTTTCAGTGATTGGATGATGTTGCAATTTTGCATGACATATGGGATAGTTGGAGGGTGTTTGAGTTCTCTAGTTACCATTAGTTCAACAAGGTATTTGAGTAATTTATCTTCATTTATTTCCATTTCCACCACTATTTTAATTGGATTTTCTATCCAATTTTGATTCCATGATAAATTTTGCATTTTGGGAGGAGAAGTCAAGGCAGATCTTCAGTTCTACACTAGTTCTTGTTCAGTTCAGAGAGAGTTCACTCTTGAGATCACTTTGGAGTTGATGCAATCCTTTCTAAAAGGCTTTAGTTTTGTATTCTTTTAGGGGTTCTCATTCTTTTCCAAGAGTAGGTCTTGTAGCTTTGGCTCTGATATGTTTCAGACTTGTATTGGGTCTCATTTTTAGGGTTTTGTAGCAGCAGCCCTTCTTCATTTTCAGTAATATAGCAACATATTTCCTTCATAATACTTCTTGTGTTTTATCATGGTTCTTAATTTAATGAATTCATATTATATTTTCCTTAATTTGTCTAATGAAATCATGATTTGATGTAAGAGGATACATGTTAGGTATAGGTCTTGTATTGCACTAGTTGATTTTTAATGATTTGTAGCTGAGAGAACCAGCTAGTTTTCCTCCATGCAGTCGTTAGATTCAATCATTTATAAGAAATACTTATGTATCTCATGTTTAGTTGAGTTGTGATAATTTTAGAGTTATATATTGATGGTCTTGTGAGTAGGAAAGGTTGCAGAACATAATTCAAATTTGGTGTATCACCTTAGAGTTAGATTCATTTTAACCAACACATCGTTCTATCCCTTTCCCCGTTCAAAGTTAGTTTGGGTGATACCATTAAAGAACTGATCTTTCAATCCTAGATATTCACTCTCACCATAGGATACCCACAGTCTGTTCCAACAAGATAGCTATATCCTGCATCTTTCTATATGTGTCATCTTGATTGACAAAAGTTTCTGGCATGCTTAGTGGGACACAAACTGGTCACAGTTTGAAAGAGCTACAAATTTTTCTATTGTTTTGGTGTGAACAAATATTTTCAACCTTTAATAAGGTAATTATTTAGCACATGGAAACTCTGAGTCCTATGGTTTTATTAGTAGATCAATGTCTTTAGCTTAGATGACTCAGCCTAGAAAGTAGGCATTCATATCTTTTAATCAAGGAAGCTCTCTGAATATAGCCCAACATCATGATATACTCGAAACATCCCTGAAGGGTCTTCCAATTTTTATATGGAGGGTCAAATTTCAGCTATTGATCACATTAGATATGTGGCTTCATTATGTGGTATACATCAGATAACTCATCGTGATGTTTCATTGAAGCTCTTGGCAGCTTCATTGAAGGGAAAAACTTTAGTCTGGTTCAGAGGGTTACCTGTAAATTGAATTGCAACATGGGATGAGTTGGGAGATAAATTGAATCATATATTTGAGGACAAGTTAGATCATATATTGTTGGTAGGGCCAGGTTAACAACAATTAAGAGTGTAACAAACAAGTTGATGACAGATTTCAATTACCATTTTCAAAGGACATAGGATAGAATTCCAGTACCAGTAAAGCCTTCTAATGCTTATGATTTTTTGTTTTATCTTAAGGCATTATAAAGTGATATATCAATGCAAATATAATCAATTAGAGATAATACTTTACCAGCTACATTTGACATTGTGATTAGAGTGGAGAATAATTTGATACAGGCCGGTAAGATTCAGCCTAGACTTCCAACTCCATATCTTGTAGAGATACAACCAAATACACATGTTGTACCTCCTATTATAGTTGCTTTTCCAATTGTTCCTACATTTATTAATCAAATTACATCTTAAGACTATGCTACAACAGTCCCAGTTTAGGAGCTTCAAGAAATTAAGCAAGAAATTAAAGGTATGCTCTAAAATTTTGGCAATGAGTTGATCAATTTAGAAAAAAATAGAATAGAAATCATATAAATATACCTTATCAAGCATCATATCAAGAAAATAAGCTTAATTATCAAATTGATTAGCAAGAACAAAGAATAAATTATACTCAAAGAAGTAGTCAACCCTATAATCCCAACATTCCAAATTCATCAAAAGAGCTTGCAGTTGCCCAACATAATTTAGCATAGAATGAAGAGTAGTGTTTTGCTTGAAATTCATCACATCATTGGACTAGTTACTTTAAATCTATGATGATACATTCCCTCGCACTTCAGAACAATGAGAGGTCACAATAGAATGTATCCCAAAAGAGTGATGAGAAACATATTTCTCATCAAGCTCAAGTTGCACCACAACCACAAAATGAACAACCTTTCAATCATATGGCGGTGGCTGGATTGGGTAATTACATGATTCATGATCAGAGGAATGCTATGCCAAACCTTGTGAAAGAACAAGATAAATATCCCAATACCTTGGAAATTTTTTGTGTCAGTCTTTATAATGGTTTAGCTCTTTCCATGGAGGAGTTAAACAAGGAGCATGAAAGAATGCCTCTGTTATTTTCCAAAAGAGTCGGTCATAAATTCAAGGCTCTGGTGTATGTGTCTTTAAGTTTTATTGAGAATATATTAGAGAAAGTGATACCCTATGAGAAGCTAGTTGAAAGGTTCCTACCTCCAGAATAACCTTCTTTAAATATAGTGCAGCCTAAAGGATTCAATGATATGTTGATTCCTCACGTTAAACAACAAGTAAGATATGTAAAGACACTAGGAAAGGAAAATATGCCAATTGCTAACACTCACATATATAAGGTTCAAGATGGTAAGATAGATGAGATACTAGAAATGGGAAAGGGTCATAATGATTAATTATAGGTTTGTGGGGAAGAGGAAGTTGTTTCTACTTGGTTCAATGACCTACCTAATTATATTCAGAAAGAGGAGGCAATTATATCTGATTTGTTCATAGAACTCCCTAAATTTATTGATCAAAGAGAAGAGCATATGTCTGTATTAGTTTCTGAAACAATTCTTGAACAATGAACCGCAAATAAAAGCGATACTTGTTTAGATTTAGAAGTGTAGACTAAAGATGACAAAGAGACGATTCTTGATTCAAAAAAACAAGAGAAGGTCCACAACAACAATAATATACTAAATCAAGAGAAATATAATTTTGTTGCTAATTTTGTAGAAGATTTTCAAAAAAAAATCAAGTACAAAAAAATAATGAACAAGGTATGGATCTGCAGTTTCTCTTGAGTTTTCAAGAACATAGTCCTAATATTGATAATGTGCATGAAAATTATAAAGAAGAGCTTAAGGAAGAATATTTTAATAGAACTATAGAGGAATTTTGTCTCCATATGGATGATGAGATACAACCTCTAGAGCAGTATGTTCATGTTAATCATGATACATATGAGGGATCCATCATTCTGTTTGATCCACTTCGATTAAATAAGATGCACCAACAAGTCGGTGTTGGTCAAGAAGAAGTTGATAAAGGGGGAGAAGGTTCTAATCAAGGGGAAGATTTTAAATAAAAGGTTATTAGTGATTCATTAGTTTTTTTACATTCAAGAGGCTTCCCTATCAGGCACATAGCCTATCTAGAAGCCAGTAGACCACCAGACTTGACACCAAAAAATGAAGTTTCATATGAGTCACAAACTTACTCCATTCTGAGAAATGATTATAATAGTCAATATGAATGGCTAAGTAAGTTGTTTCCCTCAACTCAAGAGTCATTTCATCAGCTAGTTAGATGCTTATTATTTCTTTAGTTTCTAATGGTTACCTATGAGCATATCAAATGCACTAAAATTGAGAAGAAAGGAAACTATTTCAATCAGTGTGATAATGGATATATCTGAAGGCCGATGATTGATTAGCATAGAGTAGGTTTGTTTCATGTTTTCAATAAGTTCTGATTGCACGTGATATCCAAGTTAGTTTTAGTTTTAGTCAGTTTGGTTTGCAGCTTCATTTTGGTGTGTTTCATTCCAACAAGTGTGTTTTATTTTTCAGTTGATAAGGTTTCAATTTTCAAGGTTATACAACTCTATGCCCAATGGATATGAAATACAACTAGTCTTGATTTGCTTATCAGGAAAAAACCTACGAGAGGTCACCATAAATGTTACAAATTTTCACACAACAACTCAAATTGGCAGAGATGGTTTAGTGTTGTTTCATTCAAAGAGTGTAAATTTTAATCATGCAACTTTGATCAAAATCTTCCACCATTTTCAGTTGTTGTCCTCACTGTGCAAGAAAGAAAAAAATATCAAGAGTGCTCTAGTAGAAGGGTTTGCAAGATATGAGTAAGGGATTTATCCCACATTATCCCTGCAAATTTTTATTCTATATTTTTATATGTGGGATCTCACTTGACTAGTAACCAAAAGTAAGCACTTTTGGTTCACTTACATGTGCTCAAGGTATGTGGCTAGGAAACTTAGACAGTGACATGGACATGACAACTAAGATAATTTTGTGGGTCCATAGTGATGTTTAGTGACTGGGTGATGACATGGAAAATCAATGATGAACCAGACTATAACACATGGCATGTGATAGAGACAAATGACAGTCACAGATGGTTTTCATCAAGTCATGAGGTTAGTAGGTGGTTAGTGGATTAAGTCATGAGCTGGCAAGCGACAGATGGTTTTTTCCAGGTCGCGAGGTTAGTAGGCAATTAGTGGATCAAGCCACAAGATGGTCAGTGATAGTTAGTCGCCAGGTCACAAGGTTAGTAGGCAATTTGTAGATCAAGTCATGAGATGACAAGTAAGTGGTCGTGAGGTCATAGGTTTAAATGGAAGTGAAATTTCTAAGATTGCGAGAAATCAAAATTTCAAAATACTATCAGGAATGGAAGCAATGGAAGGAGATTCCCAAAATTTTATATTACTATTGGGAATGGAAGCAATGGAAGCAATGAAAGGCAATTCCAAAAATTTACAAATACTATCACAAATGGAAATGGAAGGCAATTCTTGAAATTCCAAAATACTATCGGGAAAGGAAGCAATGGAAGAAAATTCCTGAAATTCCAAAAAGTGATCGGGAATGGAAGCAATGGAAGGAAATTTCCAAAATTCCAAAAAATTGATTGGGAATGGAAACACATGAAGGTGATTCTTGAAAATCCCAAAAGTGATCAGGAATGGAAGCACAAGAAGGAAATTCCAAAAAATTTCAAAGCACGGTCTGAGGCAATCATCGATAACGATTACGAAGCTGGAGAGAATGACCAGTCATCATGATAGATGGGTAGCCAATGATAGGGATCACGAGCTAGCAAGTGGTTGTCACAAAGTCATGAAATGCATGGTGTTGAGTTGAATGGTCAAGCCAATGAGGACATGCCAAGTGTCATTTGCAGGAGATTTATTTACCTGAAATAGAAAGGTGGTGAGATTGAAGATGCAAACATGAGGTGCTATTTTTCTAGATTTTTAGGGAAAGCTTAGAGTCCACTTTTAGTGGTTGGATGCTATTGTAATTTTCCATGATATATGTGACATTTGGAGGGTATTTGAGTTCTTCTTCAGTTACCATCAGTTGAATAGGTTCTTTGAGTAGTTTATCTTCAGTTATTGTCAATTCCACCCCTATTTTCATGGGATTTTATTTCCAATTCTAACTCCATGAGAAATTTTTCATTTTGGGAGGAGAATTCAAGGTGGATCTTTAGTTCTACACTAGTTCTTGTTTATTTTAGAGGGAGTTCACTCTTGAGATCACTTTGGAGTTGATGCAAGTCTTTCTATAAGGTTGTAGTTTTGTATTCTTTTAGGGGTTCTCATTATTTTCTAGGAGCAGGTCCTGTAGCTTTGGATTTGACATGTTTCTCACTTGTATTGGGTCCCATTTTATGGGTTGTAACAACAACACTTCTTCATTTTTAGTAATATAGAAGCGGGTTTACTTCTCTATACTTCTTGTATTTTTTCATTGTTGGTGATTTGATGAATTCATATGCTATTTTCCTTAATTTGTCTCATGAAATTGCAATTTGATGTGAGAGGATACATGTTAGGTGCATGTCTTTTATTCTACTAGTTTTTTTTTAATGATTTGTAGCTGAGAGAAACAACTAGTTTTCCTCCATGCAGTCATTAGATTCAATCCATTGTAAGAAATACTTATGTATCTCGTGTTTAGTTGAGCTGTGATAAATTTAGAGTTATTTATTGAAGGTTTTATGAGTAGGAGTGGTTGTGGAATATATTTCACATTCAATGTATCACCTTAGAGTTAGATTCATTTTCACCAACACATCCTTCTATCCCTTTTCCTGTTCAAAGTTAGTTTAGGTGATACCATTAAGGAACTGACCTTCTAATCCCAAAGATTCACTCTCACCATAGGATACCCACATTCTGAGAGTGTTTCCATGTTCTAACATGATATCTAGATTCTAGATCTCACTATAAGTGAAATCCTAATTGATAACAATGATCTTCAGATCATTTATTGTAATAAATGGTGGTTAGAATATACCTATTTTTTCATAAAGAAATGTGGATTATGATGAACTACAACTGATTTTATGTTTGAATTCATTGAGTTGATGATCAATCAAGATACTAATGTGATGATAGACATAAATCAATTAATGTATTGTTATTGATGTCAACTTATTTTAATTATCATCATGGTTACACACATCTATTATGCTTTTAAGATTTAGAATAAACAGATTTTATGCGGTCGGTAAGAGAAGAATTCTATATACACCGAGTTGGAATAGTGGACATCGAGAAAAAACATAGTATACTGAGAATAGTGTTAACTGATATAGGTATCACCAATGCATCATGCTATTGATCGAGTAAACAAAATGAAGGCCGAATAGATGATGAGCTGGAAAATTATTTATGATTTTGAGGTAATTGATATTTTTTGTTATGTTGATCAAATGATTGTGAAAATTCAAGATGATCAGACGAAGGATATTGAAATGTGTTTTTGACACAAATACCAAGGAAGGTTGAAGTAGCAAAATCAATGATGGAAATTAAGATGTAAAATCTAAGGTGTTAGTAATAACTGAGAGGGGGGGGTGACTCAGTGGCCTCAAAAATTTATCCTTCAAACTTAACCACCAATCAATAAATCTTAGATTATTATGTCCCTACAAGATGCATGCCATGAAATACTAATAATGATTAATTGTCTGTCAGTTTTCTCTATCAATCCTTATTCTTTCTTGATTACCGATAAGTAGTATAACTATTTACCAAAACTTAGTAAATAAGCAGAGTATACCGATCAATCCAAAGTTAGCTATGTAAGATGCAAGATAGTAAAGAAATGAATCATACACACATAACACATGAATTTTTAATGTGGAAACCCTATTAAGGGAAAAACCACTGGGATCGATACCCCAAATTTTCACTCTTTTGAAGTGAGCGCTGTTAGGAGCCAACCCTGTTAAAGGTTACAAACACATTGTTAAGTGCGACCTTGTTAGAGGATTTTATACATAGAGGTTGTCACTTAGTATTGGGCATCTATTGCTACCATCCTTGAATCAGCCTCCTACTTAGACTGTCAATAGGTATCGGGCAATTCCAATGCTACTTTCATGAATCAACCTTTTGGCACTCCTTGAGATGTACCTCAATATATAGAAGACTGTTAAGTCCTGCTCTGTTAAGAGACTTGATGCTTTAATGGTTAAACTAAAACATTATGACCTGTTCATATTGCAACTTGAATTGCAGATTTTTAGATCTATTTAAGTGCATTACCTCTCTTACCAATGTATCAAATCAATCCTTGTGCTCCATACTTTCTGCTATGTGATGCAGTGCTCACTGTTCATTGGTGTCTGCAAAATTCCTTAGCTCTTCCTGCAGCTTGTTTGATCATCACCGCATGAATTTTTTCTTCATTATTTTCTCTTCAGAATCTTCTTTTTATTCACTCCCCTTAATCCCATTCATAAATGAATTAAGCTTGTCTCTTATATAGACATAATATTCATTATTTCTTAATTCTTGATTCTTGGCATGATAAACAATCCAGCCAATTAGATTTAAAGCATAACTCCTGATTTGTCTCATAGATATCTTCTTTCCAACTCTACAAATCATCTTTAAATCAATCACTTATCTCTATTCAAATAAAACAAAGTAGACAACTAGTTAAGTCTATTTTTAGCTCTACCAGCTAGATATTTTGTCATTTTATGAACTCTTTGTTCTGTCAGTCACTACTACATTTAGTCATTAGTGACAACTGACTGATCCATCAGTGAGACTCAAGTTAGCTTCATGATCTATGTCTGTCGGGCATCATTGGAATTTTACTCATCGAGCAACTCTGTATCTTTGGTCATTGGGAAACCTTCTGACTTTTCTCGTCGAGCATTCTGTAGTTTTTCTTCATTGGGAAAAACTATGTTTCTATCATCAGGTATCACCATGAATGTTCTTCTTTTCTTTGTCTTTCGGTGTGCACTCCGTTGGTGTTGTTTGTCGCTTAGTGAATACTTGACTTTTATGCATTGTGGAAAGCATAACTTTGGTTCTCTGAAGTCTTTGGCATTATTTACATGATCATACAGATGATATCAAGTTGACATCAATGAAAATATAGTCATTTAACTAATTTAATGACCTGTATTGTCTTTCAAATTAACATCATCAAACATTCAATCAGTTACATGTCATCAATCTCTCCCTTTGGCATTGATGGCAACATACTATATTATCATACTATACTATTTCTAATATAATATGAAATACAACAGTTGAGATTCATCAAACTACCAATATTTTGTTCTATTAACTGATAAATGTCTAACCATCGGTAAGCTCTGTTTTAGCTTAGATTTGATTCTTGAAGCTCTTTGTCTTCTGATGTGTTGTGTTCTCTCCTTGTTTTAATTTCTCTCCCTTGAATATTGTTCTCTTTTGATGTCTTTTCTTTTGTCTACAACTATCCCTTTGTATAACCTTTCCATACAATTTCTCTCCCTAAGGATATAATCTCTCCCTGTTGGAGTAATGTGATAATGGATAATCTCTCTCCTTTTACAAAAGGATGTGATAATATGGATAATCTCTGTCCCTTTGACAACATTGCTAAATAAATATCTTCACAAATATCTGACATTAATTTTTAACAATTGTTTCTTTCCATCCATAATATTTTCCTCAAATTTCCCTTATCCATTAGCAATACAACAATATGCTCTGGTGCTCGGTGCTGATATATACCTTTCTGTATATAGATGTAGCCTTGAATTTCATCTCTTTGCTTGCATCAACATTAATGATATTCTAATAATATGTAGGCTGATGTAGCCTTCTAGTCATTTTACTAACTGGTAGACAAGGGTTTGACCCGTAGTCTCTTTCGCAAGTATTCAAATGTATCCTTGGGCAGTGGCTTGGTGAATATATCAGCTAATTATTCTCTAGATTGCACATACTCAAGTGTCACCTCCTTTGCTTGAACTTTTTCTCTTAAATAATGATACTTGATTGCAATGTGTTTAGTCTTAGCATGCATGACTGGATTCTTGGAAATGTTTATTACACTGGTGTTATCACAAAAGATAATTATCAGTTCTAGGATCTTCATATGCATACCTTCTAGTAACTGTTTGATCCATGCAATATTTGAGCAATTTGCAGCAACAAAAACATACTCTACTTCTACAGTAGACTAAGAGATGCATCCTTTCTTTTTTCTAATCCATGTGACAAGTTTGTCACCGATAAAGAATGCTCCTCCAGTTGTTCTCTTCCAGTCATCAAGATTTCTAGCCAAATCAGCATCAGTAAACACCTTAAGTTCAAATTTGCCTTCTCTTCTATACCATAAGCCATATTCCTCGGTATTCATCAGATATCTTAAAATTCTTTTCACAGCAGTTATATGTGATTCCTTGGGGTTAGCAAAAAATCTAGCAACTATTCCTACTGCATGTGCAATATCTGGTCTAGTGTGTACGACATACATTAATTTTCCAATCATTGATCTATACAAAGTCTGATTTACCTCTAATGTTTTGTCCTCCTTTGTCAACTTACATCTAGTAGCCATCAGTGTTCCAACTGATTTGGAATCTTCCATCTTGAATACTTTCAGTATCTCTTTAATGTATTTGGACTGTGTAATGAAAATACTTTCACATTGTTGCATGATCTATAGACCAAGAAAGAACTTGATCTCTCCAAACATATACATCTCAAACTCTTTTCTCATCTCATTAGCAAATTATTTGCATAACATATCATTGCCTCCAAATATGATGTCATCAACAAATATTTTAGCAATCAAAGTGTTAACATCAATATCTTCCTTCAAATAAAGATTACTATTTTCACTAGTCCTTAAGAATCCAATACTTATAAGATAGGAATGAAGTTGTTCATACCAGGCTCTAGGAGCTTGTTTCAATCCATACAAGGCTTTATGAAGTCTACATACCATGTTTCTCTTGTCTAGATCTACAAACCCTTCTGGTTGCTCAATGTATACCTCTTCTTCATGTATTCCATTTAGGAATGCTGACTTGACATCCATCCGGTATACCTTGAATCCTTTGAATGCAACATAAGAAAGTAGTATTCTTACACCTTCTAGCATAGAAATGGGTGCAAAGGTCTCTCCATAGTCAATACCTTCCTCTTGTGCATACCCCTTGCATACTAGTCTTGCTTTATTTCTTGTGACTTCTCCATTCTCATTCAACTTGTTCCTGAATATCCATTTAGTACTGATGACATTCTTGTCATCTAGTCTTGGCACAAGTGACCATGTCTTGTTCTTCTCAATCTTCTCAATCTCATCATTGCTACCATCCTTGAATCAGCCTCCTTCTTAGACTATCAATAGGTATCGGGAAAGTCCAATGCTACTTTCATGAATCAACATTTTTGGCACTCTTTTAGATGTACCTCAATATATAGAAGACTCTTAAGCCTTGCTCGGTTAAGAGAATTGATGCTTCAATGGTAAAAATGAAACATTATGACCTATTCATATTGCAACTTGAATTACATATTTTCAAATCTATTTAAGTACATTACCTCTCTGACCAATGTATCAAATCAATCCTTGTGCTCCATACTTTCTACTTTGTGATGTCGTGCTCATTGTTCATTGGTGTCTACTAAATCCCTTAGTTCTTCCTTCAACTTGTTTGATTAGCACTGTATGAAGTTGTTCTTTATCAGTTTCTCTTTAGCATCCTCTTTTTATTCACTCCCCTTAATCCCATTCGTAAATGAATTAAGTTTGTCTCTTATATAGACATAATATCCATTGTTTCTTGATTCTTGATTCTTGGCATGATAAAAAATCTAGCCAATTAGATTTAAAGCATAACTCTTGATTTGTCTCATAGATATCTTATTTCCAACTATACAAATCATCTTTAAATCAATCACTTATCTCTGGTTGAATAAAAAGAAGTAGACAACCAATTAAGTCTATTTTTAGCTCTGCCAGCGAGATATTTTGTCATTTTTTGAACTCGCTATTTTGTCGGTCACTACTGCAGTTATTCATCGGCAACAATTGGCTGATCCATCAGTGAGAATCTAGTTAGCTTCATGATCTCCATCCTTTGGGCATAATTGGAATTTTTCTTGTTGGGAAACTTTGTCTCTTTGGTCGTCGGGCAACCTTCTAACTTTGCTTGTCAGGAATTCTATTGTTTTTCTTTATCGGGAAACACTATGCTTCTAATTATCGAGTATCACTGTGACTATTCTTCTTTTCTCTATCCATCGGTGTGCACTTCATCGATGTTGTTTGTCACTTAGTGAATACTTGACTTTTATGCATTGGTGAAAGCATAAATTTGGTTCCTATGGTTCTCTGAAATCTTTGGCATTATGTACATGACCATACAAATGATATCAAGTTGACATCAATAAAAATACAGTCATTTAACTAATTTAATGACCTATATTATCTTTCAACTTAACATTATCAAACATTCAATCAGTTACATGTCATCATAAGGATGGACATTAAATGGCTTATGTATATTTAAAGAGACAAGAGATTCATTATGTTATGAATGCTACTGAAGATTTAGCATGAAGAGATTAACTTCATGCATGACTAATCAAATTGGTTGAAGATAGAACTGGGCATTTCTATAGACATCACCAAGAGACAGAGAAAGAACATTACTAAGTAGAACAAAGTATGAAGAATCAGAGAGACTGAAGAGAATATTGACCAGAGGGATTATTGTGCTTAGTATAGATCTGAAAATATGCAAATAGAGTTATATTTGAATTAGATCATTACTGTATCAGTTTAACCATTGTTATAGATAAATCTCTTAACCGAGTGGGACTTAACAATCTTTTTCTTTTTATGACATTCAATGATTGTTGATTGTTTTCTTATTGAACCCACAGTGAATGATTGGTCAAGGGAGAACTGTTAGTGATAAATCCTGTAACCAGGTCACACCTTACAGTGTGCATTTTAACCTTTAACATGGTTGTCTCTTAACTGAGTTCATTTCAGAAGAGTGAATTATTTTGGGTTACTGGTCCCAAGTGTTTTTTTTCCCTTAGTAGGGTTTTCATGTTAAAAATATATGTTAATGTGTATGGATGTGTTGGATTGTTATTTTTCTTTACACATTACTTTATCTGCATTGATCGGGAATCATAATATTTGTTTTATTCCTACTCGATAGAGGAATTGAGATCATAGTTTATATTTCACCGAGTTGGTTTATATGTTTGAAATTATTTTTTATATGCATTGGGAGTATTTGGGACTGTAGGATAATTGGAACTAACTACACCACCCTCCCTCTCAGTTATCTAAAAATTGGTATCAGAGCATAGAGTGCTTAGAAGGAAAGTTTTAAAGGACTTAAGCTAAAGATCACAAGATGTATAAGAAAGATGTCCCTAAGCTTAACAAGGACAACTTCTTAACATGGAAGAGAAGAATGAGACTATATCTGTCAGGGATTGGAAATGATATAAAATAATACTTGGATACTAAGTTCACCTTACCTATTAGACCTTTGACTATTGATTAGTTGAGAGAAAGACATGAACACAATACTACGATGATAGAGCTTGCTTCTTCCCTATTTGATGCTGAATTTGAAGATGTCAAGACATATACAACTACCAAGAAGATGTGGGACAAGCTTACACTAGTTCATGGAGGAGATGCAAATGTGCAAAGAGATAAAGTTGAAAGTCTTAGAGGAAATTTTGACGACATGAGAATGAAAGAAGGAGAAAATATAACATAGTACAGTGACTGAATCAAGGAGATTGTGAATGCTAATCATGGATAAGGTGGAGTTATTGATGAAGACACCATTGTAAGTAATATTCTTAGAATCTTATTACCTATTTATTCTATTAGAGTCTTTGTAATTCGTGAAACGAGAGAAACACCTAGAAATAATATTATAATTGATAGTCTAATCGGTAGACTGATGTCATTTGAGTTGAACGATTTTGACAACAATGTTGTTCCTTTGTTGAGTATGCATTTATGTCATCTCTAAAAATTAGTAAATTTGGTAACAAACACATGGTAAGAAATAATAGTGACAGTGACAGTGATTAGAGATAACTTGATGAACTTGAAGCATTAATGGCCAAAAGACTTCATAAACTTAAAGGAAGATATAAAGGTAAACTAACTTTCGTAAATAACTGGTCTCCCGCTGGATGGTCTAAAGTATTCAAAAGAGGTTAAGGTTGGAACTAGAGCTTATAATAAATTTCCTATCACTAACAAGGAGAGGGATCTTCTGGTTAAAGGTAAGAAAGACTATGTTGATATGGTTGATAAAATTTGGGGTTCTATCATCAAGGTTAAATTGGAGTATTTCACTCTAGAGGGGAGATTTTGTAGGGTCTATAATTATCATTTTGCCCTAGTTAATTAATTTAGACATGATATAAGAATTTCTTTTCCCTACTTTCTCCTTTGTTTGCTTAACTAGAGCATCACTGATTATAGAGTGAAGAAATTCCCTATTCTCCATGTCGGGCTCATTCGCCTTATTGCTGATTATGCTAGAGACCACATTCCCGACCCTATCCCTGCCCAGATCAAAAAAAGGAAGAATATCAGCTCTTTGTCTAGGAATCCAAAACCTAAGAAAGCAATCTCCCTCTCTGAGCTGACCTCCTCTAAGCATTTGGAAGGGTTAAATAATGATAAGGACCCTCGTGATGTCAAAGTCTCTGTCTTTGATAAAAATGTCCTTGAGCCCTCTGCTAGCCCTATCCTCTTAGAGCCTGAAGTTGTGAAGGTTATACCCTAGGACATTGAGACTGAGGTTTTTATGAATACATAGGTGGGTAGTAATGCTGTGTCTAATCCCACTACCCACACCCCTGAGGAGAAGGATTCAGAGAATCCTGAAATCAATAATGCCAAGGATAGTCTCGAGGATGGTTAGGATAATCAGAAAAGAGGGGAGAAGCTTAACCCTACTCTGGAAACTAATAATACTGAAGGTAAAGATAATTCTAAGATTGAGGTAGAGGCTGATGACAACAAAGAGACTGATACTAATATTAATGATAGTAATGCTGACTACTCAGGGGATAATAGCTTTAGGGTTCTGGGAGAGGAAAATATGGACACCCACGATTCCCCCAGCTCAGGGAAGGAGAATAAGGAGGAGGAAAGTGAGAGAATCCTTGATGGTAGTAAATCTCAACCCCTTCAAAGTGAAATCAAAAAGATGGATTTGCAAGTTAGAAGATCAATCATCATGACCCCCCTTGAGATTGCTAAAAAATAATCCATCTACAGTTATAATCTGGACAAATGGGTGCAGAGTGATTTGGTTGAGCTTAAGAACAGATGTATCAAAATAGAAAATAAGAACTCTATCATCTAGGAAATAATTGAAAATATCAAGGAGTATTCTCACAATGCTAATGCCCATGTTCTTGATTATGATTCTGATCTGGATGATAAAATTAAAAAAGCAGTTGAGATAGTCATGATACCTATCCAGGAGAAGACAAGCAGGAATGAGGAAATGCTAAAACATTTGCTTGGCCCGATTAATACAGGTATGAAGTATACTCTGGAGAACTTGAATACTCTGAGTAAAATGCTGGAAGGAAGGAAACAAAGATGCTCCCTTGAGTGACACAATTAACCTGACTGAACCTACCCAGAAGATGGGACCTGGTACCAGAACTAGGTCAAATACTAAGAAGAAGCATAAGGTTGATGATCAGGACATTCAGAGGCTGAAAGATAATGTTAAGACCATGCAGAATCAGCTGGAGGACTCTGAGAGCTTCTTGAAGAATATGTCTTGACCTCAGTGCTGGTGGCCTTTTTTTCTCTCTATTTTTCTTCCAGCGTTTTTTGCTTTTTGTTGTGTAGGTGCTTATTGCTAAATATGGGAGTTGTCCCTTTGTAGCCTGCTCCTCTCCTTGGGGCAGCTAGTTGTTCTTTGGGTCTTCATGCTTATCTCTCTTCTCTTTTGTA
>MU226316.1:1194501-1204764 GCA_018584345.1 Thuja plicata
GAGTTGTCCCTTTGTAGCCTGCTCCTCTCCTTGGGGCAGCTAGTTGTTCTTTGGGTCTTCATGCTTATCTCTCTTCTCTTTTGTAATAGGGTTTTGGGGCCCCTTCAAAACCTATTTTTACCATAATAAATTTTTTTCATATGTTTTAATTGTAAATAAATTAGACACTTTGCGGCCAGATGCCCTAACATGAAAAATGATGAAAGAAACAATGAAAGATCTAATGACAGAAAGGATGATCGAGAATATAAAAGTAGCTGATAGTATGATAGAAGGAGTAACCGAGATTACAAAGATAAAGTAAAGAAGACATGTTACCTTGTTGAAAATAAAGATGAAGACACCGACACAAACATTGATGAAGATATTGAGGTGGTATTTGTAGTTATGAAAGAAGATTTAGAAGATGATGAAAGGTATGTGGAAACAACATGTATTTCTAAAGTTAGAAAGAATTATGTTTGGATTATTGATAGTGGTTGTATTCATCATATGACTGGAGATAAAGATAAGTTTGAATTTCTTGAACATAATAATGGTGGATTTGCTAGAATGGGAAATGATACACCTTGTCCAGTGAAAGGAAAAGGGACTATATTTCTAAACAATAAGATCAAATATGAGAATGCATATTGGGTGAAAGGACTTAATTGTAATCTGTTGATTGTTTCACAGTTAAATAACAAAGGTCACTGAGTTGCATTTGAGAACATAAAAGCTAAAATCTATGATGAAACAAGAAAGTTGATCAGCACTAGAGAACAATTAAAAGATAATCTATTCTATCTTGACACTGCTGAAAATTTTTGTTTGATAGCTAGAAATGAAGATGTGTGGTTGTGGCATAAGAGGTTATGTCATGTGAATTTTGACAACATGGTTAAAATTAGTAAGAAAAGAAAAGTAAGAGGCTTACTGAGCATATATAAACTTGACCGTGTCATGTGCAAATATTGTCAAATGGGAAAAATGTCAAAATATAGTTTTAAGAGCAAAAAATTTTCATTTAATACTATTTTGGGAATGGTTCATACCGACCTATGTGGACCTATGAGAACACATAGTTATTATGGTGACAGATACTTTATTTTATTTGTTGTTGACTATTCTAGAATGATGACTGTAATGTTCTTAAAAGAAAAATCTGAAGCATTTGAGATGTTCAAATGGTACAAAGCTAAAGTGGAAAAAGAAAGTGGTAAAGAACTAAAATTTTTAAGATCAGATAGAGGAGGAGAATTTATTTCTGATGATTTTAATAACTTTTGTACTGAGCATGGAATTAAGAGATAGGTTTCTACACCGACGACACCACAACATAATGAGATTGTTGAAAAGAGAAATAGATCCATTGTGGATTGTGCTAGAATGTTGATGATCAAAAAGAGTGTTACACATGTATACTGGAGGGAAACTGTTAGTACTATTGTATACACATTGAACCGAGTACAACTGAAGAAAGATTCAAACAAAACACCTTATGAGTTATGGTATGGTTACACACCTAACGTGAGTTACTTTAGAATATTTGGAAGTCAATGCTATATTTTGGAAAGATTATAGAAATGGTAAAAATTTTTCAAAAGGTGATGAAGGAATATTTTTAGGATATTCTACTAAGAGAAAAGCTTATAAATGTTTGAAAAAATCTTCTAACAAGATCATTGAAAGTGCAAATGTAAGAGTTGATGAATTTTCTGAGAACAATGATGCAGAAAGTAAAAGAGAACTAGAAGACTACAGTAGATTTGTTTACATTGAATAACCTAACACTCTTCCCGAGCAATTTCCTAACATTACCGAGAAAGAGAGTAATGTTACCAAGTATGGATGCACCAACCAAGAATCAAGAAGATATTGCAACTAGAGATCATAATCATACACCAACTGGAGAACACAATGAAGAACAAAGAAATGAACCTGTAATTGCAAAATATGTAAGAAAACATCATCCAAAAAATCAAATTATTGGACACAAGAGAGCTGGCATGATGACACGAAGCAATTCGAATGATAACAGAAGTTTGATTTGAGAATTTGAACCTAAAACTATTAGACATGCACTTGCAAATGATGAATGGATTAAGGAAATGAGTGAAGAAAATTGAGCGCATATAGAAGAACAAAACATAGACATTGGTACCAAGACCAAGTGATAAGAATTTAATTGGCACCAAATGGATATTTAGAAACAAACAGAATGAGAATGGAGATGTAACAATAAATAAGGAAATATTAGTATGCAAAGGGTATGAATAAGAAGAAGGTATTGACTATGGAGAAACTTTTTCACCTGTTGCTAGACTTGAAGGAGTTAGAATATTGTTTTCTTATGTTTCTTACAAAGGATTTGAAGTTTATCAAATGGATGTTAAATCTGCATTTTTGATTGGAATACTTGAAGAAGAGGTATACATTGAACAACCTGAAGGTTTTGTTGATCCTAATCAGACAAACATGGTATGTAAGTTGCAAAAAGCCTTGTATGGAATGAAACAAATACTGAGAGCATGGTATGAAAGACTACAATCCTATCTTATTAGTATTGGATTTGTTAGAACAAGTGATAACAAAAACTTGTATTTGAAAGGAGGAATTGATGATAAGATTCTTATTGCTGAAATTTTGGTTGATGATATTATATTTGGAGGAAATGATAACTTATGAAAATCATTCACTGATGAAATGAGAAAATAATTTGAAATGTAATGTTTGGAGAGATCAAATTTTTTCTTGGCTTGAAAATTTTACAATAGGATGAAGGCATCTACATTACTCAATCAAAATACATCAAGGAAGTACTGAAGACATTTAGAATGGAAGCTTAAAAACTAGTCAGTACACCTATGGTCACTGGATGCAAATTGACAAAAGATGATAAGACAACTGAAGCAAATCAGACATTGTACAGATATATGATTGGAAAATTGATGTATGTTGTACACACTAGACCAGATATTGCACACATAGTTGGTATTGTAGCAAGATTCTCTGCTAATCCTAAGGAATCACATATGACTATTGTAAAGAGAATGTTGAGATACTTGAAGAACACTGGAGATTATGGATTGTTGTACAAGAAAGAAGGAAAGTTTGAACTGAAAGTTTACACAGATGTTGATTGGGCTGGGAACATTGATGATAGAAAGAGCACTACTGGTGGATCATTCTTTGTGGGAAAAAGATTAGTTACTTGGACCAGTAAGAAGCAATGATGCATATCTCAGTCAACTACAGAACAAGAATATGTTGTTGTTGCTACAAACTGTTCGAGCATTGCATGGATAAAATAAATTTCGAAAGGTATGAATGAAGATATCACTAACTGAGTGATAATTTATTGTGATAATACTATTTCAATTAGTATTTCTAAGAACCCAGTGATGCATGCAAAAAAAAGCATATATCTGTAAAGAATCACTGCTTGAGGGGACAAGTACAAGAAAAGAAAGTGACACTGGAATATGTACAATCAAAAGAACAAATAGCTGACATATTTAGTAAACCCTTACCTAAGGATACATTTGAGTACTTGAGGACTAGAATAGGGGTTTTTCCTTTGCCTATTGATCACTAATATGACTAGGAGGTTGCATCAACCTACATTTTATCATAATATCAATCATGCTGATGCAAACTGAGAATTGGACTAACCATTGCATATTAGTACACTGCAAGGTACCTGCGCTAATCTGAACCAAAGATTGGAGATATTTTTGGCTACTGAAGAGCTATATATTTTATTTTTGGCATTGTTGTCAAAGGGAGAGAAGATTCATTGAAATATTTATCCATTGCAAGGGAGAAAAAGAGAAAAGAGAAAGGGAGAGAAATGAAATATCTATTGATTAAAGGGAGAGAAGAATGAAATGATTCAAATCTACAGGGAGAGTCTGCATGGTGATTTTTAATGTTTTGTAGTGATTAAACATATTATATGTACAAGATAGGGAGAGATACAACATTTTGCATATAGTTGTAGAAAATAAGTTTGCTATTCTATGGCATTTTCATATTGTATATTTTATATTGTGTTCCCATCAATGCCAAAGGGAGAGATTAATGAACTACAACTGATTGAATGTTTGAAGTCATTGAGTTGATGTTCAACCAAGCTACTAATGTGATGATAGAAACTAATTAGTTAATGTATTTCCATTGATCTAAACTTGTTTTGATTATCATCATAGTTACAAAAATCTATTATGATTTCAAGATCTGGAATAAACAAAGTTTATGCGGTTGGTAAGTGAAGAATTTTGTATACACTAAGTTGGAGCAGTGGACACTGAGAAAATATAGTGTATACCGAGCATAGTGTTAACCGAGCTAGGTATCATCGACGCATCATGGTATTGACCGAGTAAATAAACTGAAGGCTGACTAGATGCTGAGCTACAAAATTATTTATGATTTCCAGGTAATTGATAATGTTTGTTATGTTGATCAAATGGCTATGAAAATTCAAGATGATTGAATGAAGGAGATTAAAACATGTTTTTGACACAACTGTCAAGGAAGGTTGAAGTGACAAAATCAACGATGGAGATTAAGAGGAAAAATCTAAGGATGGAGATTAAACGACTTATTATGTTTATTTAAAGAGACAAGAGATTCATTATATTATGAAAGCTAATGAAGATTTAATGTGAAGAGATTAACTTCATGCATGACTAATCAAACGGGTTGAAGACAAAACCGAGCATTTCTGCAGACATCACCGAGTGACAAAGAAAGAACATTACCGAGCAGAACATAGTATGAAGAATTAGAGGGACTAAAGAGAATATTAATCTGAGGTATTATTGTGCTTAGCATAGATCCCAAAATCTATAAATAGAGTTGTATTTGAATCAGATCATTACTATATCAGTTTAACCATTGTTACAGATAAATCTTTTAACCAAGTGGGACTTAACAATCTTTTTCTTTTTATGAAATTCAATGGATGTTGATTGTTTTCTTGTTGACCCCATAGTGAATGATTGGTCAAGGGAGAACTATAAGTGATAAATCATCTAGCCATGTCACACCCAACAGCGTGCATTGTAACCTTTTACAGGGTTGGCTCTTAACCGAGCTAACTTCAGAAGAGTGAATTATTTTGGGTTACCGGTCCCATGTGTTTTTTCCCTTAGCATGGTTTCTACGTTAAAAATATATGTGTTAATGTGTATGGATGTGTTGGATTATTATTTTTCTTTACACATTACTTTATCTGCATTGATCGATAATCACGGTATTTGTTTACCTGCTAATCGGTAGATGAGTTTGAGATCACTGCTTATATTTCAACGAGTTAAATTATATGTTTTAAATTGTTGTTATATAAATCTAGGAGTATTTGGGACTGTAGGATAACTAGAACTAACTGATTCAAACCCCTCTCAGTTAGCAAACACATTGATCATACCAATAATGTCTAGTCCCCATTTCACAAAAGGTCTTACTTACATAATAGGATGAAGCAACATGGAAGGATTATTCTCTCAAATGGAAGATACCTAGAATATATGTCATATCTTCACATGTTCATGTGTATGTTGAAACAAGGTTGGACAATAATAACTTTCTATCAATATTTGGTGAGCTATAACCAAACTAGCACCATGACTGGTTCCAAACTTGTCATGAAAATGTTATGTGATTGTATTTTCTTCCTCTTTTCCAACACATCTCAAATAAAATCCATCATTGTTTCTTCCATATTAAATTTATCCTTGGAGAATGTCTCTTTTACTCTTCATCCTTAATTCTCATTTTTGGATTGTATTAAAATATGAAGATGCCATTAAGAAGATGAGTCAATTTTTTTGCAAAAATGTGGAACTATTTTCCATTATTTTCAAAAGTTGTCCCAATTGACCTAAAAATTTGAAGCACTTAAAGATTGAATCTTAAGAAAAGTGAGTAATAGAAATTGTAGTACTTGAAGTCTAGTTTTTGAATATTTAATTTATATTATTACCGAGATGGTAAATATTTATTTTCACTAGGTGTTTCCAAAAGCCACTATTTAAAAGTCATTTTTTTAGAACCTTCCATGTCTGTGTATGACAACCATAATTTAAGCTAAATGAAAGTATTTTTTTGAATCCTTTTGGGATATGATTTTTAGGACATTCAAGATTGATGAACATAATTTTTTGTAATTTATTTCTAAATATACTTTTTTCTACTATTTTTTATTGGGCATAACTTTTGTTTTGAAAAGCCCTCATGTATGGCAAGCATAAGTTGACCTCAACTCATCATTTTTCAATTTTTCTTTTTTACAAAGTGAAAATAATTTTCTGTAGTTTGATGTCATATAATTTTTATTTTAAAAAAAATTAAAAATTAAAATTATAAAAAATAAGAAAACATGTTATTTCACACTTATCGATTTGTTGTAGGAAACACTAAGAGGGGGGGGAGGGGCGGGGGTGAATCAGTGTTTAGCTTATTATTCAAATTCAACAACTTAAACATAAATCAAATATACATCCAATGAAGGTTAACACAAGAACACATAACACTTGATATGATTACGGGGAAACTTTGATTAGAGGAAAACCCTAGTGGGAATTAGTACCCACAAATATTGTACTATTATAATGAACCTGTTAAAGTTCCTTTGCCCTATTAGAAGCAGTCTTTATAATATGAGTACAATGACCTGGTTAAGGGTCTGACTCTGTTAGGAGTCTTTTACAGTTAACCCTATTAGGGGTGAGGACTCACTATCCAAGAGCTCACTTCTCAAAGAGAAAGAAGGCCACAACCTCCTTAAGATAGATATGCACTATATCCAAAAATGAACTGTTGTATGTGACACAGATGTCTATTTAGTTCCAGTTACGCACTTATGCTCTTAAATTCTTTAAGGGCTCTCTCTCATACTGATATCTTCATACTGATCTTCCATACATCTTCTCTGACTATTTCAATGACACTTCAAATATATCTTTGCATTACATATTTATATCTTTACACCTGAATAGACGCGACTACAAACAACACCTTAGTTGGCCCAAAAACATAATACACAACACTTCCAAACAAATCGTCTTAAGCATGTTTACAAAAATGTTTAATACATGATTACAAACTTAATACAATAGGCACTTAGCCTTTACATAACAAAAGATTACACGCTAATCAAAATGATGAAGTCAGCTTCATAATCTGTATTCTAGACTGCTGGTGTACTTATTCTTTGTGTAACTTGTTCGTACTACAATTCTGTACCATGTGTGTATAGGGTAAGCATAATAACATACCATAGAGCTTACGTCTAAATGCACATACCCTGATGTGGTTGTACGCATGTGTGTTGATGCCTTGATCGACTGCAAGTCACTGTTCTGTTCAGTCTTCTATACTTAGTCAATTTTCACTTCATAGTTTACTGTCAAAACTTCATATGACTTTTTTGCCATAATGACAACACAAAATAAGCCATATACTCCCTGGAAGTCAACTTTCCAACACTTGTTTTACATAAATTATTTTGAAAATTTAACAAAAAAATAGTCAAATTAAAAAATAAATTATGTATTTCATATCTATGTAATCACATCTATCAGGAGTTCTAATTTTGTGAAAAAAATCTCTAAAAATCATCTTCTTCCAAAAGTTGGTTTCACACACAAAATGTTCCCTCAGAAGTGGACTCAAATTCTTGCACTTACCCTTGAAGGAAAATCATGGTTGAATGAATAAAAAATAATATCTTTGTATCACTCATCAAGAGAAATGTCTTCAAGTTAATAAAATTTTACCAATCTAGGACCAACAACTACTATAGTCTATGTCAATTCTTGTCCTTGAACTAGTAGATTATACTACAATATGCTATTCTTTTGGTGTCATGCATGTTTTTTCAATGTTATCTATTATGCATTATTTTGATGTATGTTTTGTGATACTCGCCAACACAACTATTTGTGTGTGTGTATTTGGGTACCTGCTGAAAACAACACAAGCACTCAATAGGTCATTGCATTAGTTCAAATGGTTAGGTAAAACATTCAAAACCACTAATATCGGCCTATTTCCTTCTAACTAGAAAGAGTGTAATTAGTTGCATATTAGCCCTCAGAATATGCTACAAATTACTGAACAATACTATTCTAGCATGAAGGATTTAATTCAAAATTAAGCTAAAAAGATGAAAAATCATGTATTTCTAGATCTAAAAGGTGAAACTAAAACAATGCAAAAGCATGGAATAAAGAGTGGAATGTGAATCTAAGATGATTTCAACAGCATAACAATGTGATTTTGATCTTATGTGAAGGCTCATTTGCTCTCAAAACAGGCTTCAATTTATAGAAGAATGGGAGAGAGAGAGAGGGGAGACAAGGTTCATTTATGAATTAGAAGACCCATAAACGAAGATGTAAGAGCCATTAATGCTCAAGGCATTAATAAGGCATGGGAGAGACATAGGCTTAAGGCATCTTCATTAATAAGACATTAATGAAATCTTTAAAGAGGCAAGGGAGGATGTAAGAGGATGGCTTGAGAAAGTGGACCTTAAGGAGGTCAATGATGCAGAGATCAAGGTGGTGAACCAAGAAACAACCCAAAATGAGAAAAAGTGTAAATGTGTTCCAAGTGACCCTTCTAGGTCCTGATATGAAAAATCCACAAATAGTCAGCTCTAGGAGGTTTCAAGGCTTCAATAGGTTTGTTTTAGCATGTATGACATGTTCCAATCAATACTTTTCCATTTCAACTCCTTTTAGGCCAAAATGCACAATGTAGCCAAATGTTGTCAAAGCAAATTTGTAACTCTGTGACAGCAGCAAGACAAAAAGATGTATAACTTTTGTTTTTACCAAAAGACCCCTGGAATAAATCATAGTTTCAGACACTCCCTATCCTTGTACAACACATATATAAAAATTAGATAGGCTTCCTTTGGAAAATAGCAAAGGTTCTTCACAGTGACCCTGTTTTCAACAATTGGAGCAATGATGCATTTACAAAGCAACATATAGTAATACTTAAAGTATGAACTCCATAGCTTGCATAGGCTTCTAAAATGGTTTCAAATTGAAAAATCCATAATCAATTTCAGTCTATGGCTTCATTAAACCCAAAAAGCCCCAATTCATCCCTTACAAACCCTTATTCCTAGGGCATCACCAATCTCACATGTGCAATTACTTCTTTGACTAATTCCAAGTGAAAACATCAATGTTTCAACATCCTAACCATGAATCCAAACTCAAACACTGCCCTTCTTAAGACAAATCACTCTCTATATGACTGTCCCCTCAATTTTCCTCTTATTTCACCTTTAAATGCTTGGTGGCCACCAATAATTGAAGTTAGATTGTCATTAAAGGGTTAGATTCATCTTTACATGTTAGATAATTTCCATTCCATGAAGAAATAGAAGACATTTCATGGAATGACCATGATTAATAAAGAAAACTATCAAAATCCCTATTTAATGGACTGCTACAGCCAGACAGTGACTTAAATTGAAAAATAAACTCACCAAATGGATTCAAGTCTTGCTGTTTATCATCAAAACGTGTATTAGAATAGAGAAAAATTCATTTCAAATCAAAAGATGTGCAAATACTTCAATAAATCTTCAATTTGCTGCTCAAAACCAAGTCTTTTCATTAAAATTCTGAGACAGTCCGTACAAGCATGCCTTCCAGTCCGTACAAGCAATTATCTATAGACTTGAGGGGTGGTAACTAACCTCCTCAACTAATCCCAACCGGTCTCATATGTTAATTCTTTACAAAATTTAAACTATGGAGTTTCCCTCCAAAATGCCTTATAACCGTTTGTATTCAAAAATTCAAATTTTTAATTATTAAACTATACTTTTAAAGAGCCTATTGGATCTTCTGGCTTAGGTAATGAAATGATATGATCCTATTAACCTATAAGACCCTATCAAACACCTTTTTCTACCTAGGCAACCCTAAGATCCTATCCCATGGTTCAATTACAACTTTTCAATATGGAAGTCCTTGAGGACATCATACAACATTATGACTTTTTATGCTTTCAAATGCCATGATTGGTTGAAGGATTGCCCAATTGATCTTAGGAGATGCTCCATGTCCACTGGAATGTCCTGGATCTCCAAGATACCTGTGATGAGCATATGACGCTCCTGCATCAGTCAAGCTTGAGAAAGTGGACTTTCTCAAGTGGGTTGAGTTGCTAAGTATTCCTTAATGGAATGTGACAACATTAGGAGGTGGGTTAGAGTAGAATTTAGGATTAGGATTAGATTAGCATGGGTGA
>MU226316.1:1221537-1242371 GCA_018584345.1 Thuja plicata
GTTAATTGCAAGTGGGTATTTGATTTAGGAATTTATTTAATTCCTTTATAATTAAATATTATAGCCGTATTTGATTTTAGTTTGATTTAATTGGTTTGAATTGATTTAAATTGTATGGCTATAATAGCTAATATAATTCAGTGATAAAAATCACCTAGGACATTAAATAGATTTGAAGAATTATGCCAAGCAGTAATAGGGTCGTTTGGACATAACTGAGGGTATGATCACACTTAGGGAAAATAGGGTCCATAGTTAGAACAGACCAAATTTAGGTGGTTACACTATTAACTTAGGTACAATATCGCTGAATTTTATTTCTTTAAAATTTGATTCTAAAGAAATTCTTTATCAAGTGCATTCATATTGAGATTTTTTAAATAATCAATATGTGACCCAATATATCACTATTATTGGAGGAAAAGGGATACTTTAAGTGATACATGTAGGTATTGGGGGTTGGGTAGAATGCATGGAAGGAGCTTTCCAAGGGGTTCATAAGTGGTGTTACAAACATCTACATATCACTTTGTACATTTCAATTTGGGAAAATGACATTTACTATTCTACTCTTGCTAAGGTTGTAAAAAAATCTCTTTTCTACACCACATTCATTTGTTTTTCTTAAAGCCTCATAATCCTAGGGGTACCTAATTAATTCAAAATCAAGTTTAGTGTAACAAAAGTGATGAACTATAACTAATTGAATATTTGAAGATGTTAAGTTGATGATCACCAAGCTGTAAAAAGTTAATTAACACATTAAATCAATTGATGTATTGTATTGTCATTGATGTCAACTTGATGTAATCTAATTGGTTATATACATAGTGTCAAAGAATTTAGAGAACCAGAGAGATAAAGGCTATGCTATCAATAATGCATAAAAGTTTAGTATTCACTAAGTGACAACAAACACTGACAGATAGTACACCCCGATGGATAGAGAACCCTGAGAGGAAATTCACTGTGATACTTGAGCAAGAAACCTGAGTAAGCATTACTGATGAGAAGAATGACAGTGTTACCTGACAAAAAGACAACCCCCATGGATAGAGATGCCCGAGGAAAACTAAAGGAAAGACTAAAGCTAACAAGGAGTTAAACCACCGAAAAGAACTGAAGTTTAGAAATGACAAAAGACTTAGCTGGCAAGAGCTAAAGATTGAGTTAACTGGTTGTTTACATTATTTTCATTGACAAGTTTAAGCCAAAGATAAGCAAGAGTTTTAAAGCTATTTTTTAAAGTTGTCTAAGAGAAATCTATGGGATAAAATTGAAGTAAATCTTTAAAGAAAGAAAGGCGAGAATTGTGGATCACGCTAAGAACAAGAAAGTTAAGGACTTAGAAATGGTTAAATTATGTCTATATAGAGACAAGCTAATTCATTGTGAATAAGGGGTGAATATAGAAGAGGATTTTGAAGATAAAATGGTGAAAGACTTCACACGGTCTTGATCAATCAAGCTCAAGAACATAGCTAATATTTTTGCGGACATTGAGCAACAAAGAAGCACAACATCATCGAGAAGAAAGAAGTGGAGAAAAGGTATTGGAAGGAAAAATAGATCAGAAAGGTATTATGAGATCATAATAGATCTGAACATCTCCAAAGTATAGTTGTTTATATGAACATATCATATACTATTTTAGTTTAACCATTGATTCAGAAAGTCTCTTAACCGAGCAGGATCTAAAAAAATCCTTTATATATTGAGATACATCCCAAGGAGTATCAAAAGGTTAATTCATGAAGATATCATAGTGAAATGCTAGATATCAAGTGATTAACTGTTAGTGATAAATCCTCTAATAAGGCCGCACTTAACAATGTGTTTGTAACCTTTAACAGGGTTGGCTCTTCACCGAGCTCACTTTAGAAGTGTGAAAATTTTGGGTTATCAGTCCCAAGTGGTTTTTTCCTTAATATAGTTTCCACGTTAAAAATCTATGTGTCAAATGTGTTTATGAGTCATTTCTTTGATTTTTTTCTTTACACATTACTAAAATAGGATTGATCAGTAAACAATAAGTTATTTACTGTATTTCAGTAAATGATAGAATGCTAATCGATAAAGATTAGGAATAAGATTTTACAGTGAACTCCGAGCAGTAGTTATTTGAGAAGATAATATAAAGGCATACATCTTGTAAGACTGAAGATAACTAGAGGCTTATAATTGTGGTAATAAGTTTTTGGGTTAATTTATTAGAATATTTTGAGGCCACTGATTCACCCACCCACCCCTCCCCCCCACTAGACTAGAGATTGTTGAGATACTTGAAGAACACATGAGATTATGGATTGTTGTACAAGAAAGAAGGCAAGTTTGAACTGCAAGTTTACACAGATGCTGATTGGGCTGGGAACATTGATGATAGAAAGAGCACTACTAGTGGAGCATTATTTGTGGGAGAAAGATTAGTTACTTGGACCAGTAAGAAGCAATGATGCATATCTCAGTCAACTGCAGAACAAGAATATGTTGTTGCTACTACAAACTGTTCGAGCATTCCATAGATAAAACAAATTTTGAAAGGTATGAATGAAGAGATCACTAACTGAGTGATAATTTATTGTGATAATACTATTGCAATTAATATTTCTAAGAACCCAGTGATGCATGCAAAAAAAAACATATATCTATAAAGAATAACTGCTTGAGGGAACAAGTACAAGAAAAGAAAGTGACATTGGAATATGTACAATCAAAAGAACAAATAGCTGACATATTTAGTAAACCCTTACCAAAGGATACATTTGAGTACTTAAGGACTAGAATAGGGGTTTGTCCCTTGCCTATCAATCACTAAGATGACTAGGAGGTTGCATCAACCTAAATTTTATCATAATATCAATCATGTTGATGCAAACTGAGAATTGGACTAACCATTGCAGATTAGTACACTGCAAGGTACTTGCACTAATCTAAACAAAAAACCGGAGATATTTTTGGTTACTAAAGAGTTGTATATTTTATTTTTGGCATTGTTGTCAAAGGGAGAGAAGATTCATTGAAATATCTATCCACTGCAAGGGAGAAAAGGAGAAAAGAGAAAGGGAGAGAAATAAAATATCTATCGATTAAAGGGAGAGAAGAATGGAATGATTCAAATTTGCAGGGAGAGTCTACATGGTGACTTTTAATGTTGTGTAGTGATTAAACATATTATATGTACAAGATAGGGAGAGATACAACATTTTGCATATAGTTGTAGAAAAGAAGTTTGCTATTCTATGGCATTTTCATATTGTATATTTTATATTGTGTTCCCATCAATGCCAAAGGGAGAGATTAATGAACTACAACTGATTGAATGTTTGAAGTCATTGAGTTGATGATCAACCGAGCTACTAATGTGATGATAGAAACTAATCAGTTAATGTATTGTCATTGATCTAAACTTGTTTTGATTATCACCGTGGTTACAAAAATCTATTATAATTTGAAGATCTGGAATAAACAAAGTTTATGAATTCGGTAAGTGAAGAATTTTGTATACACTGAGTTGGAGCAATGGACACTGAGAAAAGATAGTGTATACTGAGCATAGTGTTAACCAAGCTAGGCATCACCGATGCATCATTGTATTGATTGAGTAAATAAACTGAAGGCCAACTAGATGCTGACCTACAAAATTATTTATTATTTCCAGGTAATTGATAATGTTTGTTATGTTGATCAAATGGCTATTAAAATTCAAGATGATCGAATGAAGGAGATTGAAACGTGTTTTTGACACAACTGTTGAGGAAGGTTGAAGCGAAAAAATCAACGATGGAAATTAAGAGGAAAAATCTAAGGATGGAGATTAAATGACTTATTATGTCTATTTAAAGAGACAAGATATTCATTATATTATGAATGCTAATGAAGATTTAATGTGAAGAGATTAACTTCATGCATGACTAATCAAACTGGTTGAAGACAAAACTGAGCATTTCTGCAGACATCACTGAGTGACAGAGAAAGAACATTACCGAGAAGAACATAGTATGAAGAATCAGAGGGATTGAAGAGAATATTAATCTGACGTATTATTGTGCTTAGTATAGATCCCAAAATCTGCAAATAGAGTTGTATTTGAATCAAATCATTACTGTATCAGTTTAACCATTGTTACAGATAAATTTCTTAACCAAGTGGGATCTAACAATAGTTTTCTTTTTATGACATTCAATGAATGTTGATTTATTTCTTTTTGACCCCATAGTGAATGATTAATTAAGGGAGAAATATAAGTGATAAATCCTCTAGTCATTTCACACCTAACAGTGTGCATTGTAACCTTTTATAGGAATGGCTCTTAACTGAGCTAACTTCAGAAGAGTGAATTATTTTGGGTTACCGGCCCCATGTGTTTTTTCCCTTAGCATGGTTTCCACATTAAAAATATATGTGTTAATGTGTATGGATGTGTTGGATTATTATTTTTCTTTACATATTACTTTATCTGCATTGATCGGTAATCACGGTATTTTTTTTCCTGCTACTCGGTAGATGAGTTTGAGATCACTGCTTAAATTTCACTGAGTTGGTTTATATGTTTGAAATTCTTGTTATATACATCTAGGAGTATTTGGGACTATAGGATAACTGGAACTAACTGATTCAACCCCCTCTTAGTTAGCAAACACATTGATCATACCAATAATGTCTAGTCCCCATTTCACAAAAGGTCTTACTTACATAACAGGATGAAGCAACATGGAAGGATTCTTCTCTCAAAAGGAAGATACCTAGAATATATGTCATGTCTTCACATGTTCATGTGTATGTTGAAACAAGGTTGGCCAATAATAACTTTCTGTCAATATTTGGTGAGCTATAGCCAAACTAGCACCATGACTGGTTCCAAACTTGTCATGAAAATGTTCCATGATTTTATTTTCTTCCTCTTTTCGAACACATCTCAAATAAAATCCATCATTGTTTCTTCCATATAAAATTTATCCTTGGAGAATGTCTCTTTTACCCTTCATCCTTAATTCTCATTTTTGGATTGTATTAAAATATGAGGATGCCATTAAGAAGTTGAGTCAATTTTTTCGCAAAAAAGTGGAACTATTTTCCATTATTTTCAAAAGTTGTCCCAATTGACCTAAAAATCTGAAGCACTTAAAGATTAAATCTTAAGAAAAGTGAGTAATAGAAAATGTAGAATTCAAAGTCTAGTTTCTGAATATTTAATTTATATTTTTACCCAGATGGTAAATATTGATTTTCACTAGGTGTTTCCAAAAGCCACTATTTAAAAGTTATTTTTTCAAGACCTTCCATGTCTGTGTATGACAACCATAATTTAAGCTAAATGAAAGTATTTTTTTGAATCATTTTGGGGTATTATTTGTAAGACATTCAAGATTGATGAACATAATTTTTGTAATTTTTTGCTAAATATACTTTTTTCTACTATTTTTTATTGAGCATAACTTTTGTTTTGAAAATCCCTCATGTATGGCAAGCATAAGTTGACCTCAACTCATCATTTTTCAATTTTTCTTTTTTACAAAGTGAAAATAATTGTCTGTACTTTGATGTCATATAATTTTTATTTTTAAAAAAATTAAAAATTAAAGATTAAAAAAATAAGAAAACATGTTATTTCACACTTATCGACTTGTTGTTGGAAACACTGAGAGGGGGAGGGGGGAGGGGCGAGGGTGAATCAATGTTTAGCTTATTATTCAAATTCAGCAACTTAAACATAAATCAAATATACATCCAATGAAGCTTAACACAAGAACACATAACACTTGATATGATTACAGGGAAACCTTGATTAGAGGAAAACCCTGGTGGGAATTAGTACCCACAAATATTGTACTAGTATAATGAACTTGTTAAAGTTCCTTTTCCCTGTTAGAAGCAGTCTTTACAATATGAGTACAATGACCTGGTTAAGGATCTGACCCTATTAGGAGTCTTTTACAGTTAACCCTATTAGGGGTGAGGACTCACTATCCAAGAGCTCACTTCTCAAAGAGAAAGAAGGCTACAACCTCCTTAAGATAGATATGCACTATATCCAAAAATGAGCTGTTGTATGTGACACAAATGTCTGTTTAGTTCCAGTTACGCACTTATGCTCTTAAATTGTTTAAGTGCTCTCTCTCATACTGATCTTCTATACATCTTCTCTGACTATTTCGATGACACTTCAAATGTATCTTTGCATTACATATTTATATCTTTACACTTGAATAGACATGACTACAAACAACACCTTAGTCGGCCAAAAAATATAATAAACAACACTTCCAAACAAATCAGCTTAAGCGTGTTTACAACAATGTTTAATACATGATTAAAAACTTAATACAATAGGTGCTTAGCCTTTACATAACAAAAGATTACACGCTAATCAAAATGATGAAGTCAGCTTCATACTCTATATTCTAGACTACTGGTGTACTTGTTCTTTGTGTAACTTGTTCGTACTGCAATTCTGTACCATGCATGTATAGGGTAAGCATAATAACATACCATAGAGCTTAAGTCTAAATGTGCATACCCTGATGTGGTTGTACGCACATGCATTGATGCCCTGATCGACTGCAAGTCACTCTTCTGTTCAGTCTTCTACACTTAGTCAATTTTCACTTCATAGTTTAATATCAAAACTTCATATGACTTTTTTGCTATAATGACAACACAAAATAAGCCATATAATCCATGGGAGTCAACTTGCCAACACTTTTTTTAGATAAATTATTTTGAAAATTTAACAAAAAAATAGTCAAATTAAAAAATAAATTATGTATTTTATATCTATGTAATCACATCTATAATGGGTTTTAATTTTGTGAAAAAAATCTCTAAAAATCATCTTCTTCCAAAAACGGGTTTCACGCACAAAAAGTTCCCTTAGAAGTGGACTCAACTTCTTGCACTTACCCTTGAAGGAAAATTATGGTTGAACAAATAAAAAATAATATCTTTGTATCACTCATCAAGAGAAATGTCTTCAAGTTAATAAACTTTTACCAATCTAGGACCAACAACTACTATAGTCTATGTCAATTCTTGTCGTCGAACTAGTAGATTATACTAAAATATGCTATTCTTTTGGTGTCATGCATGTTTTCTCAATGTTATCTATTATGCATTATTTTGATGTATGTTTTGTGATACTCGCCAACACAACTATTAACTTAGGTACAATACTGCTTAATTTTATTTCCATAAGATTTGATTCTAAAGAATTTTTTTATCAAGTGCATTCATATTGAGATTTTTTAAATAATCAATATGTGACCCAATATATCACTAGTATTGGAGGAAAAGGGATACTTTAAGTGATACATGTAGGTATTGGGGGTTGGGTAGCATGCATGGAAGGAGCTTCCCAAGGGGTTCATAAGTGGTGTTACAAACATCTACATATCACTTTGTACATTTCAATTTGGGAAAATGCCATTTACTATTCTACTTTTGCTAAGGTTGTAAAAGAATCTCTTTTCTACACCACATTCATTTTTTTTTCTTAAAGCCTCATAATCCTAGGGGTACCTAATTAATTCAAAATCAAGTTTAGTGTAACAAAAGTGATGAACTATAACTAATTGAATGTTTGAAGATGCTAAGTTGGTGATCACCAAGTTGCAAAAAGTTAATTCAAGACATTAAATCAATTGATGTATTGTATTGTCATTGATGTCAACTTGATGTAATCTAATTGGTTATATACATAGTGTCAAAGATTTTATAGAACTAGAGAGATAAAGGCTATGCTATTAGTAATGCATAAAATTTTAGTATTCACTAAGTGATAACAAACACTGACAGATAGTGCACCCTGACAAAATGAGAACCCCGAGAGGAAATTCACTATGATACCCAAGCAAGAAACCTGAGTAAGCATTACCGATGAGAAGAATGATAGTGTTACCTGATGGAAAGACAACCCCCATGGATAGAGGTGCCCGAGGACAACTGAAGTCAAGACTGAAGCTAACAAGGAGTTAAACCATCGAAAAGAACTAAAGTTCATAAATGACAAAAGACTTAGCTGGAAAGAGCTAAAGATTCAGTTAACTGGTTATTTACATTATTTTCATTGACAAGTTAAAGCCAAAAATAAGTGAGATTTTTAAAGATGTTTTATTCTAGTTGTCTAAGAGAAATCTACAGGATAAAACTGAAGTAAATCTTTAAAGCAAGAAAGGCAAGAATTGTGGATCACGCCAAGAACAAGAAAGTCAAGGACTTAGAAATGGAAAAACTATGTCTATATAGAGACAAGCTAATTAATTGTGAATAAGGGGTGAATATAGAAGAGGATGTTGAAGAGAAACTGGTGAAAGACTTCATACGGTCCTGATCAATCAAGCTCAAGAACATAGCTAATATTTTTGTGGACACCGAGCAATAGAGAAGCACAACATCATCAAGCAGAAAGAAGTGGAGAAAAGGTATTGAAAGGAAGCATTGATCAGAAAGGTATTATGAGATCACAATATATCTGAACATCTCCAAAGTATATTTTTTTATATGAACATATCATATACTGTTTTAGTTTAACCATTGATTCAGAAAGTTCCTTAACTTAGCAGGATCTAAAAAATCCTTTATATATTGAGATACATCCCAAGGAGTATCAAAAGGTTAATTCATGAAGATAGCATAGTGAAATGCTAGATATCAAGTGATTAACTATTAGTGATAAATCCTCTAACAAGGCCGCACTTAACAATGTGTTTGTAACCTTTAACAGGGTTGTCTCTTCACCGAGCTCACTTTAGAAGAGTGAAAATTTTGGGTTACCAGTTTCAAGTGGTTTTTCCCTTAACAGGGTTTCCATGTTAAAAATCCATGTGTCAAATGTGTTTATGAGTCATTTATTTGATATTTTTGTTTACACATTAATAAAATAGGATTGATCGGTAAAAACTAAGTTATTTGATGTATTTCAGTAAATGATAGACTGCTAATCGGTAAAGATTAAGAATAAGATTTTATAGTGAACTCCGAGCAGTAGTTATTTGGGAAGATAATATAAAGGCATACATCTTGTAGGACTGAAGATAACTAGAGGCTTATAATTGTGGTAATAAGGTTTTGGGTTAATTTATTGGAATATTTTGAGGCCACTGATTCACCCCCTCTCCCCCCTCCCCCCACCCACTCTCAGTTATTCTAACAATTGGTATTAGAGCTTGTGTTCTTAGAAGGAAGGTTTCAAGACCTAAGTAAAAGATCACAAGATGAGAAAATGAGATGTGCCCAAGTTGAACAAAGACAATTTTGCATTAGGGAAAAGAAGGATAAGACTCCACATATCAGGTATTAGAAATGATGTTACTCAATACTTGGATACTGAATATGTGTTGCCACAGGACCTCACACACTTGAGAAATTAAGAGAAATGCATGATCATAATTCTATGATGATAGAACTTGCTTCCTTACTCTCTGATGCTGAATTTAAAGATGTCAAAAAATGCACCTCTGCAAAGCAAATGTGGGACAAATTGAATTTGGTACATGGAGGAGATGCTAATGTACTAAGAGCTAAGGTAGAAAGCCTAAGAGGTAAATTTTATGAACTGAGAATTAAAGAAGGAGAAAATATCACTCAGTACAGCTACAAAATAAAAGAGGTAGTCAATGCTATCTAAGGAGTTGGAGGTGTACTTGAAGAAGAAATAGTGGTAAGTAAAATCCTAAGAACCTTACTACCTTTATATGCTATTAGAGTATCTTTTATACAAGAAATGAGAGTAGTAGAAAACAATAATGTCACTCTAGATAGTTTGGTTGGAAGACTAATTTCATTTGAGATGAATAACTTTGATAACAGTGTCTTACCATCTATTGAGTCTACATTCAAATCTTCTTTGAAAATAAGTCAAGTCATAAACACACTATGAGGAAAGATAGTGAAATTGATAGTGTTGACCAAGATCTTGATGATATTGAAGCACTAATGGCTAGAAGATTGCAGAGAGGCAAAGGTAAATTACCACTTGTATGTTTAATTGTAAAGAGATTGGACACTTTGCTGTTAGATGTCTAAACAGAAGAAAAGATGACAGAAGTAATGATAGATCATATGAAAATAATTTTGATAGAAATGATAACAAAGATTACCAAAGCAACCAACAATCTGACAGAAGAGATACCAAAGAATACAAGGAAAAAGGGAAGAAAGATTTTTACCTGGGTGAGAATAGACCTAGAGATAAAGACACCAAATCTGATGAAAACATTGAGATGGTATTTGTGGCCATGAAGGATGATTCAAACAAAGAATAAAGGTATGTTGAAACTACACTCATATCTAAGGTTAGTAAGAATGATGTGTAGATTATAGATAGTGGTTTCACTCACCACATGACTGGTGTTAAAAATTTTTTTGAAACTTTTGAGTATTATAATGGTGGATCAGTAAGAATGGGTAATGACTCACCTTGTCCAGTTGAAGGTAAAGGAACCATGATGTTGAATAACCTGGTCAAATGTGAAAATGCATACTAGGTAGAAGGATTTAACTACAATCTATTGAGTGTTTCATAGCTAAATAAAATAGGTCACCGAGTTGCATTTGAAAACAAAAATACAAAGATCTTTAATGAAACAAGAAGGTTGATTGGAACTGGTGAATAGAAAAAAGGTAAACTATTCTATCTTGATGATATAAACACCACTTATTTAATGGATAGAAATGAAGACATATTGTTGTGGCATAATATATTATGTCATGTGAATTTTGACAACATGATTAAGATAAGCAATAAAAGGAGAGTAAGAGGCTTACCGAGCATGTCAAAGTTCAAGCATTTCATGTGTAAGAATTTTCAAAAAGGTAAAATGAAAAATTCTAGTTTCAAGAGAAAAACCCATACATCTAATGCTATTCTAGAATTAGTCCATACTGATCTATGTGGACCCATGAGAACAAAGAGTTACTATGGTGGTACATATTTCATTCTCTTTGTTGATGATTATTCTTGAATGATGACAGTTATATTCTAAAAAGAAAAATGAGAAGCATTCAAGATATTTAAATGATATAAATAAATTGTAGAAAAACAAAGTGGTAAGGAATTGAAATGCTTATGATCAAATAGAGGAGAAGAATTTATTTTTAATGAATTCACTAACTTTTGCAATGAGCATAGAATTAAAAGACAGGTTTCTGCACCAAGAACACCACACTAAAATGGGATCATTGAAAGAAGAAATAGATCCATTGTTGATTGTGCAAGAACACTGATGATAGATAAAAGCATCACTCAAACTTTCTGGAGGGAAGCTGTCAGTATTGTTGTCTATATATTGAACAAAGTACAATTGAAAAATACACCAAGAAGATACCCTATGAGCTATGGTATGGATACACACCCAATGTAAGTTACTTCAGAATCTTTAGAAGTCAATGTTATATTTTGAAAGAAGATAGAAATAGAAATCTTGAAACCAAAAGTGAAGAAAGAATCTTTGTAGGGTATTCCACCAAGAGCAAGGCTTATAAATGTCTTAACAAGTCCTCTAAAAAAATCATTGAAAGTGCAAATATAAGAATAGATTAATATGCAAAGAAAAATGATGAGGAAAGAAGAAAAGAACTAGAAGACTACAACAAGTTTGTTTACACTGAAGAATCTCACACTCTGCCTAAGCAATAGTGTATCACTCCCCAGCAACATAACATTGCACCCGAGCATTAGGCTGCAAATATTAAAAATCAGGAAATTTCTCTAAATAATGTTCTGAGTGATGAAGCTCAAAATGAAGGTCAAGATGATGATCATAATGATGAACAAAGAGATGAACCAATAATTTCCAAGTATGTCAAAAGACACCATCCACAAAACCAGATCATAGGAGAAAAGAAGGATGTAATGAGATTAAGAAGTAAGTCACTAAACACTAGATGTTTAATTTGTGATTTTGAGCCTAAATATGTTAATACTGCACTTGAAAATGAAGAATGGGTCAGTGCTATGAATGAAGAAATAGAACAGATGGAGAAGAATAGAACATGGACATTAGTACCTAGACCGAATGACAAGAATATCATTGGTATCAAATGGATATTCAGAAACAAGCTGAATGAGAATGGAGAAGTCACAAGGAACAAAGCAAGGTTAGTATGCAAGGGGTATGCACAAGAAGAAGGTATTGAATATGGAGAAACATTTGCACCATTGCTAGACTAGAAGGAGTAAGAATTTTACTTTCTAATGCTGCATTCAAAGGATTCAAGGTATACCAAATGGATGTCAAATCTACATTCCTAAAAGGAATACTAGAAGAAGAGGTATACATTGAACAACCAAAAGGGTTTTTTGATCCTAACAAGAGAAACATAGTTTGTAGACTACACAAAGCCTTGTATGGATTAAAACAAGCACCTAGAGCCTGATATGAAAGACTTCATTCCTATCTCATAAGCATTGGATTTTTTAGAACAAGTAAAAATAGCAATATGTACTTAAAAGAAGATTCTGATGATAATATTTTGATTGCTGAAATATTTGTTGACGATATCATATTTGGGGGTAATGATATGTTATGTAAATCCTTTTCAAATGAAATGGGTAAAGAGATTGAGATGTCAATGTTTGGGGAGATCAAATTCTTTCTTGGTTATAGATTCTTCAACAAGATGTAGGCATATATATGACACAATTCAAATACATCAAGGAAGTGTTGAAGATATTCCATATGGAAGATTCCAAGCTAGTTGGATCACCCATGGCAACCAGATGCAAGCTGACAAAGGAAGATAAGTCAAATGACATAAAAAAAACCTTGTATAGATCAATGATTGGCAAAATCATGTATGTTGTTCATTCTAGACTAGATATAGCACATGCAGTTGGAATAGTTGCAAGATTCTCTGCTAATCCCAAAGAATCACACATGACTATTGTCAAGAGAATTCAGAGATATCTGAAGAACACCAAGGACTATGGCTTATGGTATTTAAAAGAGAAGGAAAATTTGAGCTTCAAGTCTATACAAATGTTGATTGGGCTGGAAACTTAGATGACAAAAAGAGCACAACTGGAGGAGCATTCTTCATGGGTGATAGACTTGTCACATGGATAAACAAGAAGCAAGGATGCATCTCACAATCTACTGCTGAAGCAGATTATGTGGCTGCTTCTGTAAATTTCTCTAACATTGCATGGATCAAACAGTTACTGGAAGGTATGAATATGAAAATTCTTGAACTAGTAATTATCTATTGTGATAATATCAGTGCAATAACCATTTATAAAAATCTTTTCATGCGTGTTAAGACTAAGCATATTGCTATCAAGTATCATTAATTAAGAGAACAAGTGCAAGAGAAAGAAGTGATACTAGAATATGTTCAATCCAAGGAATAATTAGCTGACATATTCACAAAGCCATTGCCTAAAGATACATTTGAGTACTTGAGAAAGAGACTAGGGGTCCGACCCTTGTCTATTGGTCAGTAAGTTGACTAGGAGGCTGCAACAGCCTACACAAAACCAAAAGATCATTCATGTTGATGCAAGCTAAGAGATGGGCTACAAAGATACATTAGTACACAACAAGGTACATATCTATACTGAACACCAGAGTCATTATATTGCTGATGGATAGGGAAATTCAAGGAGTATATTATAAAAAGGAGGAAGGATATACTTTGGCATCATTTTAAAATCGAGAGAGTATCTTGAGTAGATCCAAAGGAGAGAGATTACATATGAAATATCCATCAAAGGGAGAGAGGTTATCCTAAGGGAGAGATGACTTAAGGGAGATAATTTATATCTATTATTATAAAAGGAAAAAGAGATGATCAAGGAGAGGAACAGTCTAAGGGAGACACAATATCAAAAGAAGATATTCTACAACAAAGGAAGAGATAGAATCAGAAGCTTCTACATCTATCTATTGAAGGGATTGAATATTGAAGAAGAGCACTCTGCAAGAAACAAATCTAAGCTAGAAGAGCTTACCGAGAGCCATCTATTTGTTTTGGTTATAGAATAATAAGTCTAGTAGATTGATGAGCTTAACTGATATATTTCATATTGTATTAGTAGTAATGTAGTGTGTTTCCATCAATGCCAAAGGGAGATATTGATGAACTATAACTAATTGAATGTTTGAAGATGTTAAGTTGATGGTCACCAAACTATAGAAAGTTAATGCAAGACATTAAATCAGTTAATGTATTGTATTGTCATTGATATCAAGTTGATGTAATCTGATTGGTTATATACATAGTTTCAAAGACCTTAGAGAACCAGAGAGATAAAGGTTATGCTATCACTATTGTATAAAATTTTAGTATTCACTAAGTGACAACAAACACTGACGAACAATGCACCCTAATAGATAAAGAACCCCAAGAGGAGAGTCACAGTGATACTCGAGAAAGAAACTCAAGCAAGCATTACCAATGAGAAGAATCATAGTGTTACCCAATGGACAAAGATGCCTGAGGACAACTAAAGTCAAGATGGAATCTAGCAAGGATTTAAAACACCAAAAATAACTAAAGTTCAAAAATGACAAAAGACTTAGATGGCAAGAGGTAAAGATGGATTTAACTGGTTGTTTACATTATTTTCATCAAAAAGTTAAAGCCAAAGATAAGAGAGAGTCTTAAAGTTATTTTATTCCAGTTGTCTAAGAGAAATATATGGGATAAAACTGAAGTAAAGCTTTAAAGCAAGAAAGGCAAGAATTGCGGATCATGCCAAGAACAAGAAAGTCAAGGACTTAGAAACGGTAAAAATTATGTCTATATAGAGACAAGCTAATTCATTATAAATAAGGGGTGAATAGAGAAGAGGACATTGAAGAGAAATAAGTGAAAGAATTCACACAGTTCTGATCAATCAAGTTGAAGAACAAAGCTAATATTTCAGCGGACACCGAGCAACAGAGAAGCATGGTATCACCGAGTAGAAAGAAGTGGAGCAAAGGTATTGAAAGGAAACATTGATTAGAAAGGTATTATGAGCTTACAATAGATCTGAACATCAAAAAAGCATAGTTTTTTATATGAACAGGTCATATACTATTTCAGTTTAACCATTGATTCAGAAAGTCTCTTAACCGAGAAGGATCTAAAAAAAATCCTTTATATTGAGATACATCTCAAGGAGTATCAAAAGGTTAATTCACGAAGATAGTGTTATGCCCTGCATCCTTGTCCCTACATTTTGTGTGCAAATTGTTGGGTCCCCCTTTTTTGTTTTTTGCTTCTAGCTCTTGCCTTGTCTTTTTCCTTTATTTCCTTGTTTTCCTTCTCTGAGTTTTCTCTCTTGCGGTGTTGGTTTTTCTTTTGTTTTTGTCCCTTGTATCTCTAGGACCTGGTCTTGGAGTTGGTTGTTCTTTGTCCAGAATCCAGATTCTGGACTCTGGGATTCTCTTCCACAATGTCTTCTTTTCGTAAGAGGGTATGGTCGCACGGAATCCCCAGGCCCGGAGTCCTAAGGTTGGCCTATTTTGGAGTTTGCAAAAGGAAAGGTAACTTTTTTTTTACCTCGGGTATAAATAGAAATCATGTGTCATTTTCACAATTACCCTGATTAAAACACTTAAGCAATTTGAGTGATTTCAGAGTGATATCACAGTGATTTGAGCAGAGTCTAGTGCAAGTTATTCTGAACCATTCTCAACAATTGCAAGTGGTTTCTAGTGATTGAAGGGCGATCCTTTGGAGTCACAAGCTATTGCAGAGCATTCAACACCTTTCCCTCCCTTGCCTTTCTCCAGTTTTTGAGTTGGTTTCTCTATTTCTCTCCGTTTCCTAGCTTTTCATTTTTGTTTGGTTGGTGTTTTTTCTCTTGGGTTTTCATTTTGTTTTTGCGTTTCTTCGTCTGGTTCGCCACTTGTTGGTGGGTCGGCTCTACCAAAGGGTTGTCCACCCTCTATGTAGATGTAGTATATTCTGTAAATGTTGTATATGCTTGTACATTTTCCATTTTTGTTTAGGTAGCGGCTCTGTGTTTTGTGTATATGTGTATTTAGTGTATATTGATGTATATCCTTCTATTTTGCATGTATATACCTTTTAGCCTTGATGTACATATGATGTATATGTTGTGTATATCTACCCATTTTTGTAACTAGCTCATCGTGCTTCCTCTAGTCTCATTCACAAATTCACGAGCTTGTTCCAGGCAAGATACCACCTGGTTGAAACTCGGCTCTCGGCTGGTTTCAACCAGGTAGTTTTCTCTCTCCTCCATAAACCAGCCTTAATGACCCATTTACATCCCACATATGCATTCAAAACTATCCAAGTGACCTCCGCTTTTCATGCATTTGGACAGTTGGCTCCGCCACCATCGTCATAACTTCCATTTATTGCATAACCATGTGATACCCACGTGGGCCTGACAGTTCACTTTTTGCACACACCTTCCAATGGTTAGTTTTCCAGACCTTAGGTCTTTTGTCTTCACCATCCCACACCTTACTTTTGCTAAGTATGTTGAAACCCCCAGGACTGGATATTGGTTAATTTTCTAAGTTTTGCATTATATATACTTTCTATGATTTTTAACCTAAACTGACTTTGTCAGGACAACAAACGTCGTGGTGGTAAGATCTTCGGATCCCAAAAATTTTATTTATCTATGAATTCTGATGGTCATCTTGCCTTATAGGTTTTCAAAGCAATATACTTTTATCATGTCTGAGGCTTTCGCATCTTCATCACCCGAAATTCTGGAACTTCCTTCCATGGTGGTCTCTAGGGCAGCCGTCAGATCTAAGATGGAGAGGGCCTTAGAGAAATTGCCTCTCACCATGAATTATGTGAAGGACAATGCCATCATGGGATCAAAGATTGATTCCAAAGTTCAATTGATCATCGACACAAGCATTGGAATGTGGGCTGAGATGCAGGCCCTAGAAAAAATAATTTACATTCAGTGACAGTCTGAGGACCTGCTGGTGATCAGCATCAGGGATTCTAGGATTCTCAAGGCCGCCTATTTTCCATGCTCTGTACAAGCCCTGGAGTTAATTCTCACTCTTCTAGAACACTATAACTCTTCCATCTAGGCTGTCATGCTCACAGCCCTAGAACCAACTGGGTATCCCACGCCCATGGTGTCTCCTGACGCCACAAATTTTTGGATGGGGTTGGGGATCCCTCAGTTTGATAACCCCACTGTGGTTACCGGATTAGATGCCTTAGCACAATTTAAGTAGTTGGAGGAAGCAGCCTGAATATACATGAATATGCATTGGCTCAAGACTCCAAAGAGGGACCCCAAGAGGATGAAGCTGGAAATCCCCTAGTCTGAATTTAAAGAAAGCATCTAGATGGGGATGATAGCACTTTCCTGGGTTTTCGAGTAGCCACATGCCTAGCAATTCATGCGGTGGATGTACTACTTCTTGCTTGGCATTTCCACCGGTGGGGACTACTTCGATTGGGCCGCCATTATTTCAAACCACATGGATTCCTAGTTCCTCTAGGTGGTTCAAAAGTGGAAGTTCTATATGACTTCCTATGTTCTTTGGGCCCTATCACAAAAATGACCCCACACCAATGGGTTTCTCACCACAAGTGTACTTGGGATCAACCTGGGTCAAAAGGCCCCATGGGATTATTTCCAATAGATTCAATGGGAGGCCAGTTTCCCCAGCTTCTATGAGGTAAATGATGCCTTTATCTACTACAACCTGCTCACACCTACCCAGGATGTAGGATACCACCTTTCCACAGAGGTGATGGATATGGTTAGAAGTTATGGCCACTATTACATACAATTATAGTAGCATACATACATAAGGGTAACCGACTTCTCCGGGAAACCTTACTTGTTACCCAAGCATTGTAGGAACAAGATAATCCTCCTGGAGTACTGTAGACAAATGATGGAATTGCATGCATTATATGCCTTGAAGAGGGTAACAAACATCCCATTCCCAATCACTTGTGGGAATTACTCGTGTAGTCTGGCCACAACCAAGGAGGCAGACAACGAGCTCAAAAGATTGAACTTAGCAGAGTTCTACCTGGTGCGGAAGAACTTTGATCCGCATGGAAAAATTGTGTTGGCACTTCCCCAAGAATTTGAGCCCCACTAGTACCACATGGAAGACTTCTAGGAAGATTGTCAGGATGGAAGTCTGGAGCCAAAATTATGTTCGGATGACCATAGGAATGATGGACAGATTAAAGCTCCAGAGATTCCCTGATAACTTCTTAGATGTCGGCTCCACAATAGACCGCCAATATAAAGTAGAGAGGATTGATAAGTTGGCCCTCCCATCGATGAACTAGAATGTACAAGAGGGGCACACCATAGAGGAATTTACTCATAACATGGTCAAGCGTAGCCATGAGTATTTAAAAAGAATATTCCTTGGGAGTACTTGCAGAGCTGCCCAGCTGGTGCCAAAGCTAACCCCCGGGGCCAAAACTTCTTCACAAGGAGTAGATAGGGGAAAAGGAATAATGCAGACTCCAATGGAGCAGGAAGTCCCCATAAAGGAGCAACTAAAACAATCACTGGCAGCCTCCCAACAGATGAAAGATAGAATAATCACATGGTTGGCTACTTTGATGCTCATGGCCAGACCCATTTGTCCTCCTTCTTCCCCCTCATTAGCAGTGCTAATGGTTAAAAGAAATCAGAGTTGATCTAGAAGAGGAGTAGGCCATGAGGGAAGCGGGGCCACCCCTGGTCACTCGATGAAAGAAGAGGCTCAATCTGAAACCAAAGGCAGAGCCAAAGCTAGGGATGCCTCAGATCCCACAAGTTAAAATCCTTTCTTCTAACTCCCTGGAGCCAGAGAGGGAATCAGAGCCCACTCATGCCCCAAAAAATCCTCCCCCTCGAGATGAATTTGATGTTGTCTTTAGAACCGACAAGTTTGGGAATTTGCAAGGAGACACTGAGCGGTCGGAGCCTAAAGTCCCAAAGCAAGAAGAAGCTCCAGAACAAGAACCTGCGCAGGAGCAGGAGGAACAAATGGAGGAAGAGAAAGGGATAAAGTAAGAGGTAGTCTCTGAGGTCCCGGACATGCAGAATATGATAGTTTCAGGGTAGCAAAAGGAATAAAGTGAACAAATGGCATCAGCTGGGGAAACCAGACCTTCGAGAACAACCATGACCCCAACTATCGTGCTCCAAGTGCCACTCTCAAAGGTGACCTTTGGGGAGGTAATCACTGCGGCCCAAATGTTAAATCTTGGCCCATTTCCTCCCCCACTACAAAAGGACACCCCAACAATAGAGGCTGAGGAAGAAAAGGAAAAGGAAGAAGAAGAAAACCCTGGGGCCACCAACAAGGACCCATATATTACTAAATAAACAGATGGTAGGGCGAAAGATATAGGTACCAACGAAACAAATATTACCGGTGAGATAGAAGATATAGGAAGGGAGCCAGGAGAGGCTCATAATACTGAAGGGGCACAAAAAGATGTTGGGGAGAAGTCACAGGAACACATTTTAGATACCAAGCCACCCCTACCACCCCCATGGTTGATAGAAACCCAAAACAGGAAGGGCCCCCTGTCAACACCTAGAGCCCATCTTTCCTTGCTAGAGATGATGGCTCAGGACTAGAACCCACCAAAGGTTAAGAAAGTCTGGATAGTTCACACTCTTCAAACTGAGCAGGGCAGAGAAACAGTTGCAGTGATAGTGACACCTTCCCCAGACGTAGACAAGGCAATGGCTGAGGCCAGAGATTATGTCACAAAGATATCACTCGGGAAGAGAGGGAAATAGGGTGAAGTAGACCTGTTAAAAGAGGTAGCCAAGGTAGTGGAGGCTCACTATGAGAAGGAGGCTCAAAAGCTCAAGGCAAAAAAGGAGAAAAACACAAACCTTATGGGGTTGCTAACTGAGCTGGCCTAGCCTATCAATGTTATTCCTCTAGAAGCCTCTACATCTGATGCACTATTGGTACTCCAAAATTTGGAACAAATTTGGAGTGACCATGTTAAAATTTTCAGTCAAGCAAAGTCAGTACCCTTGAAAAAATTGTGAGAAGACTCGGTTGGAGTGATTGAAAAGGGTGCCCGGATGATTTTTATGAGATACAAATTTGGGAGAGGCTTTAACGCCTTTCATTTAACATATCAGTGGGTCCTAGCTCCTGAGTTTCAGTTCTGACATATTTAGGCAGTAGTCATTTTGAGGGGGTCACCCAATTCTGCATCTTTGCTAGGTGTCAATTTGCTGTCCGGAGCCTACTTTGCCTCTGAGTATCTTACACCCTGTTGAATTTCATAATTTTCTACTTTGGGAATGTTTAGCATGCATATCAAAGAGCTTATATTTTAAACCTTAGGTCATTCCAAATCCGTTTGATAAGTTTTCATACTTCCCAAAGTTGGTTGTTCATGAACTATCTGCATTTTTGTCCTGCCTAGAAATCTGAATAGCCCAATTTGACATGCTGTAACTTTTGACCAATTTATCCAATTAAGAAAAATCCTTTTGCACTGAGTTCCAGAGGTCACACACTCCATATGTTCTAGTCTGCAGATCTTTATGAAATCAGATGACAAGTTTTCAAGAACCATTCTGACAGTGATTAAATCTGATTTCCTGTGTTTTCAAATTCAGAATTACTAAGTGACCTACTTTGAGCTTTTGAAAGTCTATACCCAGGTGAACATTTTGGATAATTGGCTTCTTCCTCATATTGTAAACATAGGAGTGTACCTACCTAAAGATTTATAGACTCCTGCCAATCCATTTGTCCACTTTGCTAGAGCCTTTCTGTTTCCGATTTCTTAAAGTTTCACTAAGTGCGGAATTCAGAATTAAATGGCATACTTTTTGCTTTCCATATTTGCACCCCGTTCGAGGTCAGACATAATTGAATATGGAGCTGCATTATAGACCTAGGAATGAA